>MU225665.1:1565453-1581576 GCA_018584345.1 Thuja plicata
GGTGAATTCTTTCAAGGCATCCGACCTTGTAACTACAGCAGCTTGATCAAACTGAGGGATGCCCAAGCCGATTTGGAAAGTGGCTGGGTCCAGGGACACCAGTGGGGTAGGGAACCCTGATGGTTCTTCTGGTACTAACATGACGGCCCGGACAGAGGAGTTATAGTGGGCCGCCAGAGTTAGCACCAACTCCGGAGACTGCACGGAGTATGGGAAGCAGGCTGCCCGAAGAATTCCAGAACCTCCGATGTTGATAGCGAGTGAATCTCCAGCCTGTCGCTGTATATGCATGATTTTCACTAGAGCCTACATTTCAGCCCAAGTCCCGACGCTGGTGTCGGTCAACCACTTTGCCCTGGACTCAATCTTTGAGCTCGTAATCTCCTCACCCTGAAGGTACTTCATAGTGAGGGGGAGCTTTGCCAGAGCCTTCTCTATCTTAGACTTTGATGCTGCCCTGGTCTCGGTCGTGGATGGCAACTCCGGACTTCCGGGAGGTGATGATGAGGATGCTTCAGACATGGTTGTTAAATGAAGTCCGGACCTGCGAGACAAGGCAACCGTCAGAACATATTTATCAAAATAAAAGAGTAACTCTGGGGTCCGGAGATCTTACCACTGTGTCGTTCGCTTTTCCTGAAAAGTTAGTTTTTGCATAAGTATTTGAAAAGCAAAACAGACGGTAACTTTACTACATCTCTGGGTCCAGAAAAATCTGTCATACCGAACGAAGACATGGGATGAATGACAGAAAGGGATATGAAACCCGAAGAAGTGACCGTTAGAAAAGAAGAATGTGGAAGCAAGTCCACATAGGCGCCACGTGCGACAGCATTGAATGGATGGGATGGCACTGGCGGCGGAAGAGGCTGCTCGAACGCGCGAAAAGGGTAAGCCACATGGCTAGAAGTAATTGCGCGCATGGGAAATAAAGGAGGCTCTGACAGCCTTGATGGAGGAGAGAGAAAACTGCCTGTTTGAAACTAGCTGGGAGCCAAGTTTCAAACAGGTGGTTTTCTGCCTTGAAACAAGTTTTAAGTGAAAAACCAACAGCAGAGGTGACTCGACCAACTCGTCAAGCCACCCGGAAGGATATACAGAGGAGCTGAAAGGTATATACATAGGACGACTTGATATATGAATGGGTTATTTATAGAAATATACATATATACATGAATATACGTGCGGACTACCACCGCAAAAAAAACTAGACGCAGCTGAAACAAGAATATACAGCTACTCACATCGAACACAAGCTATCTACAGACTGCTTTACAACATATTTACGAACTACTTACAAACCATTTACACCTGCACAGACTATCTATGAAATATTCAGAGACTTTCTACAGGTATTTACAAGCTATTTACAAGATGTTTACATCTGCACAGAAGGCAGACAACCTTTTGACAGAGCCGACCCACCAACGGGTGGCGAAACCAAAGAAACAACCGAGAGACAAAGCAAACGACACAAAAACAAGCCAACCGGAAATGAAATGAAACGAACAAAAAACCACGATGAGAGAACACACGGAAAACCAGGAAAACAAGCGTAGAGTGAAGAGGAGGGAAGCGGAGAAACTAACTTGGAAACGCAGAGGACGGAGGACAGGAAGATTACCAGAAGAACTCTGCCAATGGCTTTGAATCGTCAAGCTTGTCACGATCACCACCACGGAGCACTAGTGCACGTCTGAGAACAGTAGGTGTTAAACCCTGATTACTGCAAACCTTTCTGTAACTGCTCTGTTAATTGCTTTAAAAATCGCTCAATTTCGCTCTAAGTGCTCAAAGATTTTAAACGCGGTAAATGTGATAATGACAAGCAGGTCTATTTATACCCATGGTAAAAAAGACAATCCTCCGCACTCGGGAACTTCCAGGCTAAGCAAAACATCCAGACTCCGGGCCCGGGGATTCCTTATGATGATACCCCTAGGAACTAGGGACATCGTTGCAAACAATCCCGGAGTCCAGAATCGAACTTCCCACCAAAAAGGCAACCTTTGGGATCCAGGATTCTGGAGAAGAAAATGAACCAAGAAAATGACACACACTTCGGGGGAGGAAACCCCGGAGGAAGAAGGCAAAAAGAAAAGAAAGACGAGGCAAAGCCGCAACAAAAGCAAAACAAGGAAAAAAGGGGGACCCAACATATTGCGCACAAAATGTAGGGACGGGGATGCAGAGCATAACAGATACCACAACCTCCATTAGTCTCTCCACCTTTGCATGCATTTTGGTTGACATTGACATCTCCACACCTCTTCCTAGGGATGTGGTTCTCATGGTTGGGGATAGGACAAGGACTCAATACTTGGATTATGAGGGTCTCCCCTTTCAATGTCTTCGATGCTTCTCTACTAGTCACTTGGAAGAAATCTTTTATCTCTTGCATCATAAAGGTGTTGCCACTTGGTGGAAGGACACTAATGGTGATCAAATGACTGTCCTAGCTTCTAACTCTTCCTTTGATGAATCTTCTTATCTTGATAATGACTCCCCTCAATATGTTGCCCCTATTACTGATTTGACCTCCTCGGATATTGTGGATCCTATTCCACCTCTTGTTTCTAGTGCAACCCCCTCTAACTGCATGGACCCTTCTTTGACTTCTTCTCCTATTCAACTCCAACCTTTGGATAATGATGTGCAACCTTTTTAGCACTCTATCCTTAGTGATATAACAGTCTCAGAATGATGATTCATCTACTTTCTCCCCCTTGTGGTAGGAATCCTATTAATAGTATTGCATAGATAGTTGTCTGCCAACATAGGAAACATAATTCTTCAATGTCTCATTCTCCTCCCCATGTTGTGGGTGAGCTGTCTACCCACTCTTGATGTGGGTTACTAGTTGATTGCTAATGTTTCGTTAATGGTATGTTCTTGACCTTATTGTAAGAGCCCTTTTGGTCTATCTTTGTAAGGGACAACACCCTTGTTTTGTTGTTGTTTATTATAAAAAATCAATTAGCCATAGAGGGAAGAAACAAAGTTAGCATTACATGTATAGCTACGGATATATCCTCCATGATTGAATAATGCATTTAGGGATACATGATACATATTTATCTAGTCAAGCTATTGGTATGTATATGTGGTATTCATGTAATAAATAGTTTTAATATAATGTTGGCCCAGACATCTACCAACATATACCCCATGATTGTTATGTTTTGGGTATCAACTCATTGTTGAGATCAATATAGAAGTTCTCATATTTTCTATCAATATGTGTATGAGTCAACTCTTATTATTATTTTATATGTCGCAATCTATAGGTCATAGAAAAGGCTAAATCATTGAAGGTGGTTCTATGAATAAACAAATGGATAAGTATACACATGTTCTTAAATTGTATAGCTAACATTAATTATCCTCTTTTATTTGATAAAAAGTTTCAAATTTGTATAGAAGTCTAAGTTGTTGGAAACGCTGAGAGGGGGGGAGGGGGGTGAATCAATGTTTCACTAATTATTATATTTCAGCAACTTTAAACATAAATCAATTATATAACACTTGAAGCTTAACACAAGATCACATAAAACATAATATGATTACGGGGAAACATTGATTAGAGGAAAACCCTGGTGGGAATTAGTACCCACAAATATGCACTAGTATAATGAACCTGTTAAAGTTCCTTTGCCCTATTAGGAGCAGTCTTTACAATGCAAGTACAATGACCTGGTTAAGGGCCTGACCCTATTAGGAGTCTTTTAAAAATAACCATGTTAGGGGTGAGGACACACTATCCAAGAGCTCAATGCTCAATGAGAATGAAGGCTACAACCTCCTAAGAATAGATATGCACTATATCAAAAAGTGAACTGCTATATGTGACACAGATGTCTGATCAGTTCCAGTTATGCGCTTATGCTCTTATCTTCTTTAAGGGCTCTATCTCATACTGACATCTTCATACTGCTCTTCTATATATCGACTCTGATTATTTCTTTGACACTTAATATATATATATATATATATATATATATATATGCTTATGCCTGAATAGACGCGACTATAAACAAGACCTTAGTCAGCCCAAAAACAACATTCACAATGCTTCCAAACAAATTGGATTAAGCGTGTTTACAACAATGTTTAATACATGATTACAAACTTATTACAATAGGCGCTTGGCTTTTACAAAACAAAAGATTACACACTAATCAAAAACCTGAAGTTGGCTTCATACTCTGTATTCTGAATTGCTAGTGTACTTGTTCTTTATGTAACTTGTTTGTACTGACATTCCATACCATGCATGTATAGGGTAAGCATAACAACATACTATAGAGCTTAATTTTGAACACGCATATCCTGATGTGATCGTACGCACGTGCGCTAATGCTCTGATCGACTGCAAGTTACTGTTATGTTCTGTCTTCTACACTTACTCAATTTTCACTACATAGTTTTCTGTCAAAAATTCATATGACTTTGTTTCCATAATGACAACAAAAAATAATTCATATACTCCTTGGGAGTCAAATTGCCAACAATCTCCCCCTTTTTCATTAATGACAACAAAGGAATGTGGCCAAGTTACTCAAAATTGACTGACACCAAAAAATTGTATGTTATCTTCCTTTAACATATACTATATCATAATATATATGCTACTCCTCATACATACTCATATTCCTTGAATAAATTACTCCCCCTTTGACATTAATGATAAAGGTGTCAAAAGTGTAAGCCTCTAGATACTTACTCCATATATACATCTGGATATGTTATCTGCAGATTCTTCATCTCTTGCTGCCAGAATGTCTTTAGTGCATCAATTGTTTGTAGATGGGGGTATAAGGCATATGTAATCTTTTCCATCTTTGTCAAATCCATGCTTGGTCCTTGATCATAGGTAGCAATGGTTGCATCAATCTGTTTGATATTCTCATCCAGAACTGCTAAGGAGGGCACTAGTGCATTTCTCAATTGAGTCTGCCTGATCATTATCTTACTGATCTCCATTTTAGCTTTTTTCTATCTTGTCCAACTGACCTTGATAGATATTATTGAAAATGTTCATGTCTTGTGTGGATGTTTCAATTGATTTTCTAACACTGTCAACCAAGATATCTACCTCTTCTATCTTTTTGATATGTTCTGAGGTGAATTTCACTCTGTCCATACAGTTTGCTACTATATTTCTGCCTTTGATTGCAAGTTCTTTCAACATAGACTGACCAATCTTTAATGAGTTTAAACCTAAGGAAAAATTCTTTACCAGTTCATTCAATCTTTCCTTTTTGTACTCATCTTCTGCAATTCTAGTAGCTAAGTCTACTAAGCTTGTAAAATGTGCTTTGAAGCTTGTTAGAATGTTGTCTACATCATCAACTGACTGAATTTTAGCTACTTTCTTGTCCGCAGGCACTAGGTCATTCAGAATGTTCAGTGATTCCAAAAAGAGAGGGTTTCTCATAACTTGTTTCTCTTTGGATTTTTCCATGGCTAGGACGTTGATCTTGATCAGGTCTTCTTCTCCCCATGCATCCAGACTTGCTGAGTCAGGAGTTAAACTTGACAACAATGAGTTTGATGGTTGAATGGATGGTGTGAATATAGTATTCTGACTAGTATCCATGCATTCACTTTTTACTGGGATCTCCATGACTGGTGTCTCATTATTTCGATTATCTTCCTCTTTATTCAAGTCTGTTGAATCTTTAGAGGGATCTTCATCTTGTTGTAAAGATATGTTATCAGTGCATACCTCCTTTGTCTCCTCAGTGCTTACAAATGCTTTTTCAACTTTGTCCATATAATTATCAGAAGTTGTCATGGATATCTTGATATCATCAATCACTATAGTATCCCCTGAATCTTTTTTTGTATCATAAGTTATTGAAACTGAGGGCTTTGAAACCTGTGGACATGTCTTAGGTGCATTTTGAATCACTAGTTTTGTAACTTGTTTGGGAGGAACTGGAGTTACCTTTGTTGTAGGTGCTGATGGATACACATATCTATCCAGAAATACCCACTCAAATTCTTTTTGAGTCTCTTCACCAACCATATCATACTCCTTATTCATGATATGGATAACTCTTGTTTTGGTTCTTAGGTGCGGCTTTACTAAATCAAATAGAATGGCTTTCTCATCATGCGAACATACTGGGAGAAGACTATCCAATGTTTCTTCTCTTATCCTCATATCCTCTTCAATTGCTTGCCTCTTTCATATATCAATTATGTTCCATACCTTGTCTGGTATGACTATTTTGAGTTCCAATACTATCCTTTTGAACTTAATCATGTGAGAGATGATCATAGAATGAATCTCTGATTTGTCTATCTCTTGATATTTTTCATATACATTCTATAGAGATTCTAGTCTTCCTTCATTAACAATTCTATTCTTTAGAATAGTTAGACTAGGTCTAAATCCTACCTCAGGAGGGGCTTGTGTGTTCTTTACTTGCTCCTTGTAGTTCTTGAGGATGGATGACTTGTAGGAACTTTCTTCTTCCTTCTAGTCAACTTGCTGGGTGCAGAAGGTGGAGAAGATTCTAGATCAGTGGCGGTTGATGGTGCAGATGTGTCTGCATTTTCTTTTTAGGCATATCATTAGTCTTTTCTGTTTTCACTTCTGTGGGATTTTTCTCAAGTTCTTTGGCAATATTATCTTCCCTAGCTCTGTCTAGGTCTTCTTATGTAGCACCATGAACTTTTAAGATATTTGAGGTAATCCTTGATGCCTTCCTTTTGTTGTCAGCATTGTATAAGACATAATCAACTTGCTTTGTCTTTTCTTTGTAAGTACCCCATCTAGGTTCATTGAGATCCTTGGGCGTAGATAAGAGGACTTGTGTATAACCTTCCAGAACATGTTCTTCAACTTCATAACCGAGAGGGTGAATCCATTTTGTTCTAGGCTCAACTGCCTCCATGAAAGTACAATCAGTTTCCACCATGAAGCATATGGTGTCTTTGTATTTCTCAACTATCTTCTTAGGTATCTTGAACCTCTTCTGCATCTTGATCCTGAATGTTTTGATATCCATATTGATAGTATCTTTTGCACTACTCTCTGATGTAGCTTTTAGTGATATCTAAGTCATAGTAGGTTTACTTCTATCTAGGTAAAGATTTACAACTTTACCAACAATGTGGAAATACAGGTAGATGATCAAAGAGCCAAACCTGAATATCTTGCTCTTGTCATGCTTAATAGCCTTGATGTTCTCAATCAGCTGTGCACACAATAGTTCACAGAGATTGTACTGAGTGTTATCTTTCACTATCCTTATTGCTACCAGAACTGTTGTTGCGGACACACTATTTAGTCTGCTTTCCTGCTGAAACTTGTATCCAAGTATCATAGTGAGTAGTTTGATATCATCCTCCTTAATAGGATCAACTGTCATATCGCACCTATCACTTCTAGATAAGAAAAATTGTTCAACCTACTTCTTAACGTCCTTTCTAGTAGGAATAACTGGTCCAGTCTTAGGAAGTCCAGTCAATTCATGGATTAGGTCTACAGTGATGCAGATAGGAACCTCACCAATCTAGTATAGGTCATCATGTATCCTGCTCAGTAATATCTTCACCCATTCTGGCTCATAGAACTCGTGCGCGTTGGAATACTCAAAGATAGGGTTATCATTGAGATGCATGTATTCATCCTTGAATGAGTAGTATGGTTTCATCATTGAACCCATAAGAGTAGCTATGTATTTGTATCCAACTATTTCCTTCTTGTAGTAGATGTACACACGAATGTCTTCCACGTGCATGACTCCTAACAGAGTCTTAGAGAATGCTCCTTCAACATCATCTAATATAGACTTGAATGGATGCTTCTTAAAGACAAATCTCTTCCTTTCATCAATGTCAAATACAACTGGGGTTGCCATACTTACTTGCAACTTGATTAAGTAGGGTTTTACAATAATTCAAAATGACGCGGCTGCTAGGGTTCCATTTCAACTTGCAATCCATTCACCAACTGATCAAATTGATACCTTTGATTTCTTAAATGCTTAGTGCTCTTGTGTTCTCTATAGGTTTTATGATCTCAGATGTAAACAATGAGAGTAATCAATCAATCCACTGATTTATATAAAGTTTTTCCGCATTTAATGTCGTAAGTGCTTTTACTGAGACTTTCAAACTTTATTCAGAATGAAGTATAGACAATGCATGAATGAATACTACATTCTTTTGTTATCACTGACATGAATCCAAAGGTGCATACTCGGAGGTGAGTATACTAGCCACGCAAGGGTTCAGTGCTAGAATAACTCCCCCTAAGACCATGAAGGTCAACTATCCAGAAGTAGAAGGTGCGTCCACTCAGGATGCATCTACTACCTTGTTCTTTTCATTATCCTTCTTTACTTCAACCCATATTTTATCTGAGTTAGCTTTAGCTTCCACAAATTTAACTTCTCCTGATTCGTCAAACAAAGACTTTTTAGGATTCTCTTGTCCTTTTGTTCTTGATCTGCAAAACCTTGAGACGTGTCCAACTTTTCCACATGAGAGACAAATGATAGGAGGTCTGATGTTGTTATTCATCATGCTGCACTGCTTGGCTGTGTGTCCATTGTAATTACATATCTGACATGTAATGTTCTGTAAGTTTCTTTGAGGTTGGTTTCTCTGATTGTATTGAGTTTGATTCCTCAGTTGTGACTGATTTCTTTGAATTGTCCTACAATAAATAGCCCTATGACCAAACTTATTACAGGAGTAATAGTAACCATTGAAGGGTCTTACATCCTTACAATCTCTTGCCAAGTGACCTTGTTTGTTACAGGCATAGCAAGTATGGTTGACTGTCTTGTGCTCTATTTTAGTCTCTTCATGTTTCTTAGTTTTCTTTTCTTCTGTAGATTCTGTTTGAGCTTTCTTTCTTTCTTGTAATGAATTGATCTCAATTTGAGCTATACTGTATCGCATACCAGTGGTGTCACCTTTTAGTTTTGTGCATAAATTTGTGATTGAATTAGGTCAGAACTTGTGTGAATTTTATCAATCTTGTCTTTTACTCCTGATAATTCAGATTCAATTTTATTCTTGATGTTTTCCAGCTCCAAGATTTTCATATTAGCTTGCATGAGTTATTCATCTAATTGTTTATTTTCTTTGTTCTTCTTTTCAATAGCTATTAGGCTATCAGTTAACTGATCATTCAATTCTTCTATTTTATCCTTTAAAGACATGTTCTCTTCATTTAGTTTCTTTACCATTTTTCCCAAATCATTGGTAGAGCAATCTTTCAGATCTTTCCTTAGTTTCTTGATAAGCATTTGAGAGCCATCAACATTTAGTTTTAGTTCTTCATTTTCTTTCTCATATCTGTCTAGATCTTCAAGGGCTGCTTCAAGATTATTTTTTAGATGTTTTACTTTTGCTTAGTCCATGATCTCCTCAAGTGGTTAAACTTTCTTTCAGAGGACCAGAGCTCTGATACCAATTATTGGAAATATTGAGAGGGGGGGTGAATCACTGTTTCACTAATTATTCTATTTCAGCAACTTTAAACATAAATCAATTATATAACACTTGAAGCTTAACACAAGATCACATAACACATAATATGATTATGGGGAAACCTTGATTAGAGGAAAACCCCGGTGGGAATTAGTACCCACAAATATGCACTAGTATAATGAACTTGTTAAAGTTCCTTTGCCCTATTAGGAGTAGTCTTTACAATGCAAGTACAATGACCTGGTTAAGGGTATGACCCTGTTGGGAGTCTTTTACAAATAACCTTGTTAGGGGTGAGGACACACTATCCAAGAGCTCACTGCTCAATGAGAAAGACGGCTACAACCTCCTAAGAATATATATGCACTATATCCAAAAGTGAACTGCTGTATGTGACACAAATGTCTGATCAGTTCCAGTTATGCGCTTATGCTCTTATCTTCTTTAAGGGCTCTATCTCATACTAACATCTTCATACTGCTCTTGGGTAAAAGTACAAAGCTGTGTCACACTTTTACAAAGGAAGAGGACCGCGACATGCAAAACTGTTAAACTTTAATGACATAAAAGTGGCATTTATGTTTAGAATTTGAAAATGATGTAAACTAATGAAATGTGTAAAATTGGATGTAGTTTGCGCCTATAATATTTTAAATTTTTTTTGAATAAGCATTGACCTAGTTTTAAAATTTTTGAAGTCCATTTTTTATTTGCTCAAAAAATGCTTAAAATGTAGGGTCTAGTTCTCTGTAACTAAATATATGCAAATAATAATTTTTTCCTCTGATTTCAGAATATGTTTTAGATGACATATACAGTTAGTGCATAAAAAAAGAAAGATTGGTTTTTGGTATATATTTTGTCTGTTATAACTATTCAAAGTCGGAGTTACCCGAAATTAACAGTTTTTTTCTCCCTCCACATTTTCCCTAGAAAATATACACCAAATACAAAACAAATTATATATTCTTTAAGATGACTCTCTCCTCTAGTTTTAAATATAAGTTTTAAATTTTTTTGAAATGATTTGCTATTTTTTTTCTTTTTTTGAATGAGCATGTTCTTCAATGTTAAAATACCTACTTGGAGTTTTTTCAAATTATAATATATTATATGTAATCAAAACACAATAAAAATTATGTTGGTTAACAGTTTTTCCTCTCTTAAGATTTTCAATCTTTGACTCTCTATACACCCAAGGTGAGAGAACAAAAGGATGTTCACCAACAAATGGGTCAGTGTAAGTCTTCTATCACTGCCCTCTGAATTGACAGGTACAGCTCCCTGATTGTGTTTGATATGCAATGAATGAGTCTTTTTTATTGATCATCAGGTTATTCCTTAGGAGTTTCAACCAAATTGCTTGTAGGTACAAACAATTCAGGCAAGGATAAGGTGGACAATCTATAATCCTCAATGGAATGTTGATAACAGATTATCATCAAAACTATCTTCTAACCTGAACCTATCTACCCTAAGAATGCATATCCTACTAAGGAGAATAGAAGAAGAATCATACATAGACAACAAATGGAATTGCTTATACTGCAACTACTAACGTGAAATAGAATCCAAGCAGGAATTACAGTTCCACATACAATTGTACTTTCTATTCTGATGCACCTAAATTACTGAATTAATAGGAGAAGAATCATGCATGACAGGTAAATCGAATTACTTTCACTGCAATCATAGGCATGAAATAGAATCCAGCATGCAACTGCAGCTTCACATATGACTATTCTATCTATTCAAAATACAAAATGAATTACTAAAATGGCGCAACAAACATGAGACAAAGCCTCTGTAAATAGAATCACTTTTGCTTCATTAACAAGTTTGCCGACCCTTCCTACTGAATTCTTTACAGAATTTATAGAGTTTACAATACATTAGGCTTCTAGGAGCCAATGACCTTCCCTCTTCTTCGAATACAAAGAGACATAATGCAAAGAAAAAGACTTTTCACATCTGAGAACTCGAACAATCACTTATAGAATCTGAAACTCTTCATCTCCAACTAGCATTATCGAACTGAATCCATTGGGCCACGGAGTCAAAACAACGGCTTATGGCAGAAAATCCCAAACTGAATGCTTCCGGCGGAAAATACCAAATCTGTTTCTCCATTGCGGAAAATGTATGAGGAGGTGCGATTTTCGCATAATGGAGAAGCCACTACCTGTTTTTCCACACGTCATTTTTAAGTGCGCGGGCTACTTAACTTAAAGCACATGCTTTATTTGGTCTCTCAAAACAATAATATAATATTTCTTTTTTATAAATTGGGCCCACCTTATTATAACTAAGCTTGCGGAAAATCACCAACTAAGTTTGAAACCCACACAAGGCAAAGTTCTTCTTTGTGGAAATCGCTTGAGAGGGGCGAAACCCGCACAGTGCAAAGTTCTTCCTTTCTGCCTTTGCTAAAAATTACCAACTAAGGTAGAATTCTGCCACGGAGAAGCTGAAATCTAATTCTCCGCTTTGAGTCTTTCTTTCCCGGAGAATCAAAAAAGTGTTTCGAAAACCCGTTGTGGGGTCCACCACAGCGCTCTTTCTTTTCTTCCTTTGCGGAAAATCTCTTGACAAGTGCGAAAGCCGCCTAGTGCAAAATTCCTCTTTGCGGAAAATTACCAACTAAGGTAGAATTCTGCCACGGAGAAGATGATTTCTGAAATCCCACCGAGCTCATTCTCGCTCATCTCTTAACCAAATTGCTCATCGTTTGTTGCATTAGGATCGTTGAGACCTGTAGAATCTATCCATACTAGTCTTCGATCTGCACCTAGCCCGATATATTCAACTGCAAACTTTATTTCTCTACCACAAATGGATTGTTCACACTGTGATATGAAGTAGAATCCTGAATGATTCAATGTTGATTCCATTACATGAAGAATCTTTCTTAGTTCTTTTGAATGTCTGAAACTTATGACTCCCAAACATCATTCCATCTGCTGAAAAGATCATCAATTGAAAGATCATAATCTTTTCCAGATCAGGTGCTACAACCTACCCAATTAATGAGACCTTGAAAACATCCCACCCGGCTTAGAACAAAAAGGCAATGGAAGAGAATCCTGGCAAAGATTTCCTACCTATAAAAGACTTAGACCTAGACTCAAGACTGACCAGACTGACTCCAATAATGCTAAAAAATGGGTGACTAAAAGTCAGACAACAAATTATATGACATTAATCTAGACTCTGAGCTCTACAAAAGGGTATATTTAGATTTTTAAAATGATTGAGTTTTGATGAAGAAATCAGTTGTCTAAATGAGAAGTTCTATAATTTTGAAATTTTTGCCTATTTTGCTGCCACATAGGATGCCACATAGACAGTTTTGGTTGGAACTGGTTCGGCCAAACCAGTTCCCGCCGAACCCCCCTATATAAATATGTGCCAATTCTTCATCGATAGAACATAGTTGGCTTATATTTACTCATTTTCCACATCAACGCCACATGGCACCACATTTGTGCCACATATGTACGGCCAAAAATATTTCGGTTGGAACTACAAAAATGGTCCTCAAGTGCGACACAACTTTGTACTTTTACCCTCTTCTATATATCAACTCTGATTATTTCTTCAACACTTCAAATATATCTTTACATTGCATATATATATGTTTATGCCTGAATAGACGCGACTATAAACAAGACCTTAGTCGGCCCGAAAACAATATTCACAATGCTTCCAAACAAATTGGCTTAAGCATGTTTAATACATGATTACAAACTTATTACAATAGGCACTTGGCTTTTACAAAACAAAAGATTACACGCTAATTAAAAACCTGAAGTCGGCTTCATACTCTGTATTCTGAACTGCTAGTGTACTTGTTCTTTCTATAACTTGTTCGTACTGACATTCCATACCATGTGTGTATAGGGTAAGCATAACAACATACTATAGAGCTTAAGTCTGAATGCGCATATCCTGATGTGATCGTACGCACGTGCGCTGATGCTCTGATCGACTGCAAGTTACTGTTTTGTTCTGTCTTCTACACTTAGTCAATTTTCATTATATAGTTTTCTATCAAAACTTCATATGACTTTGTTGCCATAATGACAACACAAAATAAGTCATATACTCCTTGGGAGTAAACTTGCCACCATAAGTAGCCACTTGTATTTTCTATTATTCATTTTTGGCCTTGTCTAATTTCACTTATGCATGCTTGTTAAGCAATGAGACTTTATGTGGTCCAAAGCTAGACATTGTAATGGACTTCATAGGGTTATTTTGGATATTTGTTTCCTTTTTCATAATTAAGATAACATGGTGTTTATCAATGCATATTTAGGAAAAGTTACATGTTTTGTGCCAAGTGAGTTTCCTATGTCATGAAGTATACATGTGCTCTTTCATTTAATAGAAAGTATCAAGTTTGTAAAAAATTCAATGTGTATCATATGAAATGGCGAGAAATGTTATGTAGGAAGATCACTCACCAAATCAAATGGGAAGGGAGATCCTCCTATGATACATTAGGAACACCCCCAAAGGCTCACAATCAAACATACAATCAGATTAGCACAACCCAAAAGGATGCTAATGCTAGACCTATATTGGAAGATAGAGTGTGGGGATGGACTCCTTTAATGTTAAAGTGTATATAATATGTAAAATGATATGCAAAACTATGAAAGGAATTGGTGCTATAACAAATGAAATGACAACTACAAGATATGATATTATCTATCTAATGAATAAAAGTAAATACAAGATGAAAAGAAGAATGATGAACTCACCTTGAAGCTAGGATAAAATGGAACAAACTTTAGATGTGGAATTTATTGTCACAAAATTATCAGGATTAGAAATGGTTCTGTATTTGACACTCTGAGACTTGTAACTCCCGACTGTGAAATTTATGGATCCAAAGGACTATGTTGAACTTGTCCAAGAAAGTTGACCTAGTATAGGAGGCACAAAAACTAATGAAATCCATAAAGAATCTTCCACTAGTTCTTAAACTCCCAAAAATTTGAAAATTTGTTCCTGCACACAAGAAGAAGGGGAAAAGGTTGCGAAAAGGGGCTTTCCTTTGTCAAGCCCCTGTATAGGAATCAACCTTGAAATGAAATAGAAATTGTATAAAAGGAAAATAATATAAACAAGATAAATGTCAGTTTTACCTTGCATAAGAAATCCTCATGGATGGATGTAGAAATCAACCAAATCCATGAAGATGCTTGAAATGTGTTGAAGAATCAAGGATTCCTTCACAAATTCATAGATCTACACTTGCCAAATCATAGATCTTCAATGAGTGTATGCTTGAAATTTTGAATGGAAAATAGGAATGGATCTTCTTGTTTGCTTGAGAATTCCTATACTTGGCCACCGTGAGAGAGAAATTTGCATCAACTAGAGAAGATTTTATTTTTTTGATTGGAATAAGACTTGAAGATCTTGAAATAGATGTTTGCCTTCAAATCTTGAATCCACCACTTCAATTGGACAAGTTGAATGCTTGATTGCTTGCACTTGAAAGCTATTTTGTTCATGTATATTATGGATCATGTAGGTATGTCAAAATGAGAAGAGAGAGCCCCCTTTTATACTCATTTTGGAATTCAATATTATCAGGCCGACCACAAATATAGATCAGGAAAAAAAAAACCTCTGCATTGGGCTCGGATCCCAATTAATCGCAATGCCCTAGTACAAGGTTGAATTGGGTTGACCTAGTCCAAGACAAGGCCAACTTAGTTTGACCTAGTCCTGGCATTGCTAGATAATGTTAATATCAAAACATTCAATGTCTTTGTAAAATCTAAATTAAGAATAGGAAAACAATAAATAAAAGGGTAGAATAATTTTTATTTTATTTTTAAGTTTGCATGTTAGAAAAAAAGGTTTAATTGAATGGGTTGTTTATCAAAAGGTTTGATTGGACACATCAACCTATCTATGTGCACTTACCTATCCACATGAACATGCATTGTGTGTTTGTGTGTGTGCATACACATATGTGTCAGTCCATGTGTATGTGGTTAAGTGGGTGTAAAGTCCAATCAAAACCCCTTCAATCAAACACACCATTCAATTGTAACGTTCTATTTGCTAATTAGATAGGAATATATAAGATTTACTTATTTTAGTTACACTTTATTGAACACTGTTGTTATTAGTAGTTATGGCTTCTAGATTTTGACTGTGTAACATTATTTTTCATCAATGTTTCGGATCACACTCCATGATCCATAATCAGGATGATAGCTAGAAAAGAGATGGATCATGAAGTGTGATCCGAAACGTTGATGGAAATAATGCTACACAACCAAAATCCAGAAGCCATAACTACTAATATGACGGACTGTGAAAATTTCATGCATCTTACTGTTGTTATTATCAAACATATTAGTACAAGCTCACATTGAATATATAGTCTTGTATATTAAAAGACATTTATAATTTATAATATTTGTGCTTTTATTCTACAAGTTCTTTGAATTTTCATGGAAAAAATCTTATTTCAAGATTAAAAACAAATTTGATGCTTTATTGTGCTTATTAAATATTCTAGATGTTGTAATACTTGACTAATAGTTTAACTTGATCAAAGCTTATTATCTACTATTTATAATTCATATTAGTGTTTGAGGATTTTAATTTAATGCTTTGAATATATATATATATATATATA
>MU225665.1:1581626-1594233 GCA_018584345.1 Thuja plicata
ATATATATATATATATATGTATATTTTTCATGCTATAAGGTAATATTATTGAAGATAAATTACAATGTTACTTCTTACAATAAAGTAAATAATTCTCCTTCAAATCATTTAGAATTTCAAATTTTATGTTTCCTTTTCACATCTCTTTAGCGTACCCATAGAACACCAAGGTGCAATTGCTAGTAATAGAAGACGAGAAGTGTAAAGTAATGAGTAGAGTTAAATTTCACTAACTTAACTTTCCTTAGCATCAAATGATTGTTTGTGAAGTCGCCTCGATAGGATGGATTCCTAACGAAAAGGATCTCAACATAAATTGAAGAAATATATCATTAGATAAAGGTATGAGATGGAGACGTGATGTACGAATTAGAGCTGTGCATGTTTGTGAGTAAAGGTGGAATCATGCATGCAAAATGGTGGAATGAATAACAACGTGTAAGGTTTGTTTGACAGAATGCCTCAACGAGATGTCATATCTGATGGAACGCAGTGATTAAAGGATTTGCAGAGAATGCATTTGTTGAGAGAGGTTTTTCAAAATAATCAAACATATGTTATGAGTAGGTGTAAGACCGAATTACATAGCCTATGCCTGATGCAATAAATCATAATAGTGGGGAAATTTTCACAAATATTATAGATGGAATGGAGACATAATGAATTCCCAAACCAGACGTGTAACGACGTACAAAGAAACACACAGACTCGTCACTGCTAAGACACTGAAGAATAAAATCTGCTAGACTCTATTTGTATGGGAATGCCACAATCAGAAGTCAGTGAAAAAATTCAAAAAATCTTTAAAAAAAATCATCTCAAATTTTTAAGAATTTTTATTTTCAAATTTTAGCTGAAATACCATATTACAAAAGTAATTAGTAAAATATTAAATGTATTGAATGAATGATCATGCGATCATGATCATTTATAGATTACAAAGCGAGGATGTTTCTATTATGAAACAATCAAATAATTAGAAACTATCTAATATTTTGAGAATCTACATTATTGATCATTAAATAAGGAATACTAAAGATATTATTTTAATAATATTTTTAGTAAGGTTCCCACCATAAGGGGAAGGCGGCGGAGCAATCTTCGAGAGACAATCAACAACAAGAACAGAGTATTGACAATGTTGTAACTCAAAAGCGAAGGGTTGGCGCAAACCAGGAGTAGCAGCAGTCGGAGAAGGGTCCATGCGGCCAAAGGAGACTCCATCAGCATCAACAAGTGGGGTCGAATCCACTAGGTTAGATGAGGTTAGCTTAGTAGAAGCATCACCCTATGGGGGCTCATCATCAGCTTGTGACGAGTCATCAGAGGAATAGTTAGATACAAATTAGAAATGATTGCAAAATAATATGAAGGCATGAAAATGTAGTTTTTTATATTATAAATTCCTCCTAAGGTATGTCATGCTACTAATCTTAGAAAATGAAAAAAATTAATAAATATTTATTGTAATGTTCAAAATTACACACTTTACAATTTTACATTATGAATTAGGTTCGTTTTGGTGTCTAGATGTGAGTTTTCTTAAATTCAAGATATTTTTTGATTAAGGAAAACATGTTTTGATGGGTTCCTGAAACCCTACAGTTGGAATAAAAGAGTACTAAAGCATATAAGCATTACAGACCAAACATCATAAAACATTCAAAACAAGCGGAACATACACAACAACAAAAAGCCAGGATCCCATATCCAAAAAGCTAGGAACAAAAAACCAGGGGGCCCCTTCAGGCTATATCTCTGAGAATCTCTGCCGCCTTGATCTCGAGCTCTGTCATCCTTCCAGCAGCTTCTCTGATTTCGGCCAAATCTTTGTCAGCTCCCTTGTCTGCCTTATTCTTTGCATCATTTCCAGTGCTTTTTTCATTATCTTCTTGTAGGATTTTATTCTTGTCTCCTTGCTTCTGCCTTTCCTCTGTATTGCCTTTTTCCTCTTGAAACTTATAAATGATGACCTTGATGTTGTCATTTGATGCTTTTAGAATATTGTAACTTTGCTCTGCAATTTTTACCATTGTAGCTTCGATGCTTTCAATTACCTGCTTCAGTTCTATCACTCTGCTGTCCAGCTCTCTGTCCTCTGCTATGTTTTTATTGTTGTTGATAATGTTTTCCTTCTCCATCCTATCCATCCTCTTTTTCAGGTCATCAATTTTGTAATAAGTCCATTTTGTTGTTCTATAGCTGTCTATTGCGTTGTTTTTTGCATTATTCAGCACATCCATTTGCGGAATTTCCCTTGCACTATCACTAAATATCACCATAGCAGGGTCAATGAGTTCTTCCATCTGTATTCTTCCCTCTTTGTTTTCCTTGACTAGGTTCTTTACCAGTTTTCTCTTAATGCCCATTTTGGCCGAGACTAAGTCAAAGTTTCTCCAGACAACTTTTTTATTTTTACCTATGATACTACAAGTGTACTGTTCTTCCCCATACTCTGCAAAGCTTTGGCTGATGTTCTCCTCTTCATTTTCCATACCCTGATTTCCTTGTTTGTCAACATTCTCTCTTGTGTCTCATCTTGACTAGCCAACTTTTCCTCCTTTGTTTCCAGTTTGACCCTTTTGGATCTCGTGACCCTCTTCCCCGAGTTATCCTCCTCAATCTGAGTTAGAATCTTTATAGTGATCTTCCTTTTTATTTCCTTCTTCCCTTTCTTCTTCAATTTAGTTTCTTCTCCCGCACTCTCATTCCCCGTTTCCATGCCTTCGTCATCCTCATTGTATTCCTTGTCCGAAGAGACTTCAAAGTGTTGTTTTAAAATATCTTTTTTAGCTCTGTGTTTTCTTTTCTCCGTCTGAATAGGTTGTTCCTCCTTTGTCTCAGAGTGCATGTCTCTGCTATCCTCTGTATCAGAGGGGATGTATTCCTCCTCCGAATCCCTCTCAGAGACCCCTTCCTCCTTGTCTTGGATTTCCTTACCCAGAGTATGGGACTTGAAATACTCATAAATCAAAAGGAGTAAGCCCTCATGGAAGGCCGGATTACTTATATGTTTCTCCTTATAATCATTGATGTTTTTGATAATAGATGAATACAGGTAGAAATGGATAGAAACCTTGGCCCCATACCTGAAGTGGTTGAGGAGCACAAAATGATGGGTGCTGATGTGGTCGAATCTGGTGTCCAGAGTGAGGTATTTGATAATCGCCCTCAACACAAAGTGCCACAGAGGTTCGATGGAGCTCGGGTGATAAAAAGTGCCCTTCTTGACCAGAGCTCATTTTTCGGCTTCATTTTTTGACGAAGTCCATCAAGGCTTTGCTAGAGATTTTCCTATCCCTATAGAATTTCTTTCCTATGATAGGAATGCCTGTTACCGCTGAAACAATTTCCTCAGTCACCATGAATGTAACCCCATCTATTTTCACCTTGCCTTCTTTCGAGCTGTTACCATCATCTTTGTTACTGATGGCTTCCACCCATGAAGGTGTTCGATGTAATTGATCACTTCCCCTTTTCTCAGTATCTCCCAGACCTTTGATCTTCAGCGCCATTTCTTGATTTCTCTCTCCAACTCTCTCCCGTGTCTCTCTCCCACCATGTCTGCAACTATTTTGTTTCCTCTATTTCTTGTGAGATCCCTTTGATTTGAAATGATGTTTGTTTGGGGTTTTGAGAGCCTTCTTTTAGCCTCATAAATGTAAAAAATGCTTAAGTGCCACCAAGTGTGCCGATGGGGCCTTAGACTGATTTTCCCATCACAACTTTTGTACTTGCACATCCTGCGGGGATTCTTTTTGCATCTGTCTTTACTTTCCATAATTAGCCTTTTTGCTTTTGTCATAATAAGCCTTTAATTTTCCCGATTCTGCCCGGGACCCGATCACTTTCCATGATGTTGGCAATTTTCAGCGGTAAGTGTTTTCTATCATTCCATTGTTTAATTTCTTCATACATGACACCCATGTTTGCCACCCTGTCTGCCACCTGGTTTTCTTCCCGGTAGTCATGTGCTACGTAGACCTGATGAAAAGACTTCAGAATTTGTATACATTCCTTTATTTATTCTCTATTGTCCAGGAAGGCCCGACCTTTTCATTAAGACAATCTATTATATTTTTTGAATCCCCTTCCACCCATAACTTCTTGATTCCCATTTCCTTGGCAAGCTTTAGAGTGTGATGTGCTGCACTAGCCTCTGCATAGTGGTTGATTTGTAATCCCAGGGGCGCTGAGATTGCTGCAATTCCTTTGCCATGTGAGTTTCTGATGATTCCACCCGCCCCTGCCTTCCTAGGGTTCCCCTTTGCTGCCCTGTCAAAATTAGCTTTGAACCACCCTTCCAGTGGTAAAGACCATTTGTAGCCAAGCCTTTTGTTGATGTTGTTTAGTCCTTTTGAGTGAGTAGAAGTGCTACTGCCAAGTTGCAAATGGTGTAGTTTTCCTTAAGTGCATTAGCAATTTTCTGGGCTACAACCTTTGCCGGGGTGGTCTTTTCCCTAAAGATCCTGTTGTTTTGTTCCTTCCACAGCCCCCAGCAGATGTGTGGCATAGCCCAGACCCAGAGATGATGGCCACTCCCCCCAAGATGCCATTGGTCAAAAAGGTGAAGGGTAGTATTAGGGAAACACCAGGATGTCTCAAAAAAAGACAGGAAATGATGCCATATCTTCCTAGAAAAATCACAGTGGATAAATAAGTGGTCCACATTTTCACTATGAGACGAAGAGACCTATCTTTTGGTCCCCCAACTGTTTCTTTTAGGGTTGCGCTTTATTTTCCTATCTATTTGTTGTTGTAAAGGGTTATGGTTCCCTTCAAAAACTGTTTTTACCTTAATAAAAAATAATTAGCCATAGAAGAAAGCACAAAGTTAACACCACATGAATGGTTAGAGATATATACCTACATGAGTGAATAATGAATTGAGGGATACATTATATATATTTATCTAGTAAAACTATTAGTATGTACATGCGATATTACTTTAGTATTATGCTTCTCTTTTTTTTTTTTTTGAAGAGACAAATTTTTGAATCTGAAAATTTCTTGAGCATGAGTACATTGCACATATGTTTGTGCAACATGTTAATATCTTGCAAAAACATGTAATTACAATGGTCATTTGAGTGTTACTCTTTTCCTGCCATCATTGGTAATTAGGAAGGTAACATCTCTACAAACTCTGTGGACAATTGATTGGCCTTCTATTGTGACTAGCTTGGGAGAAAAAAGGGGGAAAAATATTTCTACCATTATCTAAGAAAGTTAATTATGCAAGGAGATTTTTAGCATCATGTAACATAATATATATTTGTAACATTCACCGTGAATAACAATTAGCCATAGAAATCTGTTATGGATTCCCTTTGCTGGCAGGATGAGGCTGCCAAAGTGGAAGAAGGTTGGATTACGGTTAAATGTAAATCTGTCAAGAGATCCTCGCCTTCCTTTGATATGACACTTCGATCCCATAAGAAGGGGCCTAAGGGATAAATGGTTTGTTTCCTATGATATGTTGTATGGCCTCGGCCTTCTTCTATTGGTGTTGAGCAGCTGTAGCTTTACTGTTTATCCTTATTTTGTTGTTGTTGTTGTGCTGGTTTGGGGTTGCTGGCTTTTTTTGTTGGTAGTTTGTGCTGGGTGGGTTCTGTATTGCCTATCTTTTGGTCTCCCAACTGTTTCTTTTAGGGTTGCGCTTTATTTTCCTATCTATTTGTTGTTGTAAAGGGTTACGGTTCCCTTCAAAAACTGTTTTTACCTTAATAAAAAATAATTAGCCATAGAAGAAAGCACAAAGTTAACACCACATGAATGGTTAGAGATATATACCCTACATGAGTGAATAATGAATTGAGGGATACATTATATATATTTATCTAGTAAAACTATTAGTATGTACATGCGATATTCTTGTAATAAATAGCTGATACAATGTTGGTCTAGACATCTACTAACATTTACCCCATGGTTGCTACGTTTTGAGGATCAACTAGTTATTGAGATTAGTATAAAAGTTCTCATATTTTTCTATTAATGTGTATGAGTCAACTATTGTTCTTCTTTTATATATCAAGTAATCTATAGATTATAACAACGACTAAAGCATTCAAGGTGCTTCTATGAGATTAAGAGATGTTTACCTAGTGTACATATGTTCTTAAAAGTGTCTACTTAAAACTACTTTCCCAACCTCTTTCCTTTGATAAAAAGTTTCAAATTTGTTTTGAAGTCTAAGTAGCCACTCATATTTTCTATGATTCTTATAACTACTTTCCTAACCTCTAAATATGATTCTTATAACTACTTTCCTAACCTCTTTACTTTGATAGAAAGTTTCAAATTTGTTTTGAAGTCTAAGTAGCCAAGTTGATTCTTCGTGGACTTGTCCAATTGTTAAGCAATGGTACTTTATGTGGTCCAAAGCTAGACATAGTAATGAATGTCATAAGGTTGTTTGGAATATTTGTTGCCTTCTCGCAATAAAGAAAACATGAAAGTTATCAATGCACATATACAAACTCTAAGGAAGAAAAAGGGAACATGAGATAAAGTGGAGTAGTACCATGTATAGACTAAGGCGAAGGGTATAAGCTCAAGCTTGATCTAGGGACTGAAGGATAAATGCTTCCTTTTCCAGGATAAGGAGCGATTATATCTCAAGTATACCCAACACCCAATAAGCCTCTTTGTCTATTTTGAACAAGTGATGTGTTGCAGTCGCAGTCCCTACCAAACACTGCAAGCGCAGAGAGAGTCGTGGAAAAAGTTTGTGCAGATACAATAATTGCTTCTCTAAAATTAGACTGTGGTCTACAAGCGATTGGTGAACAAGTTAGCACTTGCTGGCTAGTAGAGGAAACCATTAAATAAGCACTCGAAAGCTACAGTTAGTTGTAACTACCAGTAAACGAAAGTGACATTGCAGCAAAAATTATTAACTGCATGATAAGATTGAGCACTATGCTGCGGCCAACTCATATTTACAGTTTGCTTAGACACAATGTCAGCTGTCATGCTCTCATTATGGGTAAGTGTGGAACCTACCTACTGAGGGCCCATGGCCTCCATTTGGCTTAATGACTTACGCTTGACTTCCATGTGGGGACAACATACCTAAGCCTTTGCCAAAATGGGAGCTTGGCAATAGGGTAGGGACACCCATTAAAGTGTAAAGGATAGAGAAATCTTAATCGATATTGTGGTTACAATTGTCTTGATAGACATGGATGCATTATAGATTGTAGTGGCTATTGGATGTGTACAAAATGTGTTTGTGGGAAGTGACATCATATGTATTGCTTCTTATTATCATATTACAAAAAAGATTGCAACTTCCTATTGAAAAGGATGTTGAAGTTCATAGTATATTGGTAGTACAAAGACTATATGAATGTAAATAGTAACATATTTCAAAGCAAAAGAATGATCCAAATAGATATATTACCATAATATAAGTATTTCGAAAAAGTAACAACCAAATCAATAAAGTAACATGGCTTTTGCTCAGTTGCCTCTTTCATTTTTCAGATGTCTTTTTCATTTTTAAATGAAGTGATATAAGGAACTGACAAACAACATCGCATAGAGTTGACAACTTGCTTTGAATGGTTTATTTCTCTCACCCATAAACAACATCAACACTTTAATAATATAGTAACAAAAAAATCTTATAGGATTGCTCTTGTAGAACATGAATGGAAGAAAATACCCAATTACTCGTATTGCTCTTCCCAAAATGAAAAAGGTTATATTTCATCCCCCATAGGCTTGAATTGGCAAGTAAAACAAGCTACCATGAGTTATACCCCAAAAATCTTGCTAGCTAAAATAGTAAGGATGAGAGTTTATACCTCTATGGTTACATTAGAGTTTCAAGCTTATAAGAGAAATATTTTGTCATCCTAATTCATAATAACTATAGGAATATTATGTAATGAGGACATCACCATCACTTCATATAGATTTGTAACAATTCCAACTCAATAAACAAACCATAGTGAAGTTGTGTCTGCAAAATTAAAAAGAATAACAAAATCATGTTTGTTGGTTGCAAGCCACAATCAGCCTATGTACATCCTACTTAATAGTTAGATATCTTTAAAAGGCATATTTGCTAAATAGAATATTAGTTTCTTACATTTTTTTACGTGAGTAGGACTGTACCTTGTTAAATTTGAATAGAACAAAATATACCTAAGGTCTTTGACATTTTCCGTAAGGTCTTAGCCATTTGTTACAATAAAACAAGATTTTTTTTAGACTCAATAGGGACAAAGATGTTGGTTGGACATGAGCATTCACACTGACTTATCACAAATATTATACATCCACATAATTATGAGCATTGTCATTGAAGAATTTTAAATAAATTTAATCATTGTTCTTCAAGTAAAAGATAGTGGATTTTATAGAACATAAGGCCCATAAACAAACACTTTGTTCCATATTATTTGAAACCTCTACTTATTTATAAAGATACTCAAGAAATGAATCCACACGTAATTTTGGAAGAGTAATCTACAACTTTGTGGGTCCATTAACATCTTTCTTGATATTACTTATAGGAGGTTTTCTCTTCAAAACTTGTTGAACATTGTATCCATCCTTCAAAACTATATTCTACCTATTCAAAGGAGAAACTAGACCAACAATATTGTTTTTCTTCTTCAATACTCGCATAAGATATAACATCATTTCAAACATTACATTGAGCTACTAGACTAGTGCTATATTGTTTTGTTTGTTCCACCCCAATTAAATGCAAGAACAATAAATTAAAAAAAATTAAACAATTTTATTTGTAGTGAATTCTATCAACCTCCCCCTTGTTCATTTGGTGTGATATAATTATAATCCTTAAAAAAAAAAAAAAAACCACTAAAATGTTTTTTTAACTTCATCTTACAAGAAAAATCATAAGATAGTTGAATGGAATAGATAATCTAAAGTAATTGATCAAATTAAAAAAAATGTAAATACAATCTTCTACAAAATAACTCATCTCTTCATAGATCAATACGTGAATGGATCATAATTTTGGGGTAAGGATGCTAAAAGTGTATTTTTTCTTACATATGCTTCAAATAAGGCAAGGGACACTAAGTTTAGAAGAATCATTTGTAAATCCTAAACAAAAGAGAGAAATTCAATCATAATTTCTAGTTGTAATAAACTTAGATACAATAACATTTCTAGGAAGAATGCTTCAAACCATGTTACATTTAATCTATTTCCTACATAACCCATAAGAGAAAAGCTTACATTATGCAAAAATCAAATAGGCAAGACACAAGATTACACAAGATTTACCCTGGAAAAACCCTCATTAGCGAAAAAAACTAGCCTTCAAAAGCATTCATTCTCCATTTTATTATAAAGCCATAAAGCAATACAAAGAACCTACAAAGTTACAATGAATACCTCTAAAACATCAAACACTCCTATACTTTAACGTGTGTCCAAGCATGTATCCACACATCCCATACCATGCTTCACAGATACAAATTTTAAAAAGACTCAATAGTGATAGCCCAACCAACCAACTAACCCAAACCCCTAACATGTGTTTTCTTTTATAGGAACACAATCACAAAAAAATTAGCAGTAAAGTAAAACCATGTGAACACAATACCATTTACACCTCATTTAATACTAAATATCATATCCCAATGTGACATCCATAGTAAATATAATCCCAATATTATAATACAACACCTAAAGTGGCCTCAAGAATGTTCACATCTAGTGATGCATGTCTATCTCGGTGCACCACACACATTATATAATAATAATATAGCATTAAAAAAAGTATGCAAGGGTTACAACACCTTATTTCTAATATTCTCTCACTTGTTGTATACATGTCAACTATTGAATGTACATCACCATAGCTATACATGTAATCATATGAATATCCAACGTGTTGTATGATGAACTATAACTGATTGAATGCTTGAAGTTGTTAAGTTGATGATCACGGAGATGCAGAAAGTTAATGCAAGACATTAAATTAATTAATGTATTGTATTGTCATTGATGTCAACTTGATATAATCTTATTGGTCATATTCATATTGTCAAAGACTTAAAAGAACTAAAGGAATAATGGTTATGTTATCAATAATGCATAAAATTTTAGTATACACCAAGTGACAACATACATCGATAGACAGTGCACATCGACAGACAAAGAACCCGATGCAAACCGAGCAAGATACCCAAGCAAGCATTACCGATAGACAGAACCAAAGAGATACTCGATGGACAGACAACCCCAATGGATAGACAAAGATGCCTGAGGATAACTGAAGTCAAGACCGAGCAAACAAGGAATTAAAACACCGATCAGAACTGAATTTTAGAAATGACAATAGACTTAGCTGGCAGGAGCTAAACATGGATTTAATTATTGATTACAATGTTTTAATCAACAAGTTAAAAGCCAGAGATAAGATAGAGCTTTAGAGATAGTTTTATTCCAGTTGTCAAGGAGAAATCTACGGGATAAAACTAAAGCAGGCTTACTTAAAACAAGAATGGAGAGATTTCTGGATCACGTCAAGAACAAGAAAGACAAAGACCTAGAAACAATGAAATCATGTCTATAAGAGAGACAAGCTAATTCATTATGAGTTGGTGGGTGAATAGAGAAGAAGATGCTGAAGAGATACTAGTGAAGAAAGAAGTCTTCATACAGTCCTGATCAATCAAGCTAAAGAATAGAGCTAATATTTCTACGGACACTGAGAAACAGAGAAACAACATCACCGAGCAGAAAGAAGTGGAGCAAAGGTACTAAAGGGAAACATTGATCAAAAAGGTATTATGAGCTTATAATAGATCTGAAAATTTGAAAATTTTAGTTGTACTCATGGACAGATCATTTATTGTTTCAGTTTAATCATTGGATCAAAAAGTCTCTTAACCCATAAGGACTTAACAATAATTTCTATATTGAGATACATCCCAAGGAGTATCAAAAATTTTGGTCATGAAGATAGCATAGTGAATGCCAAATATCAAGTGAAAAACTATTATATTTAAATCCTCTAACAAGGTCACACTTAACAGTGTGTTTTTAACCTTTAACAGGGTTGGCTCTTCACCGAGCTCACTTCAGAAGAGTGAAAATTTTGGGTTACCGGTCCCAAGTGATTTTTCCCTTAATAGGATTTCCACGTTAAGATCCATGTTTCAAATGTGTTTATGATTCATTTCTTTGATATTTTTCTTTACACATTATTAAAATAGGATGATCGGTAAACACTAAGTTATTTACTATATTTCGGTAAAGGGTAGACTGCTAATCAGTAAAGCTTAAGAATAAGATTTAACAATGAACTCCGAGCAGTAGTTATTTGATAAGATTATTTAAAGGCATACATCTTGTAGGACTAAAGACTGCCATAACAAAAAAGAACTTCTCTCATCCTTCAACATGCCACCTATGGAGGAAAAGGAACAAGCCAAGGTGGAGATGCACCAATCCAAGAACACAAGCACCAAAATCTAATGTGATAACAAACGCTCCAAGCTGCTACATCATAAGGAAAAAAAGCAACATGATTGGAAATGACATCCACGATACATGTCAATGCATCCAAACATCCATACCTCATAGGTACAAAGAACATCAATAAACTCATGAAAATATCATATCAACTTGTAAACTGTAACCAAGCTCCTTGTATCAAAACCCGTCAATGAAGAACAAACATATATGAGAATTCCTAGACTACACAGGTAAAACCAAATCTGAAATGAATCTCGAAGCATATCAAGTCTACCAATAAATGTTCATATCAAGGTGTGATAAGTAAATCAAACCATGAAGCATCAAGAACAATCACAATGATCCACACATTCAACCCAAGTAGATGCATACTCTCCTACAATATCTCTCATCCTCCTAATTCATAGAAGCATGAATCTGATTATTCAAAGAAGCCAAATAATGAAGAGAGAGGGAACCTATGAACCATAACATGTCCTTCTACCAAAAATATTATTTATTGCAATCATTGTAATTAAATATCACATTATCTTAAAGTTCTTCCACTTGATATTATATATTACAATGGCATCCTAAGGAATAATAAAAATATCAATTTAATATCCACGACCCATGGTCTTCCTACATGAAAAATAAATTATATGCTAAGGAGGGCCCCTAAAATTCTATGGACTGCTCGACTCAATTCTAGAAAGTTAATTAATTAGGCCTGTAGAGGTAGATGTCGTTGGGAATATATAGTTCTGGGAGCTAGCTTTGAGAGACAATTTGCAATAAGAACTTGTCATTCTCTACCATCTTTCACATAAAAAGATCTTGAAAATCAACATGCTTAGTTCAAACATGGTATATGGTATTCTTGGCTAAATATGTAGCACTCTAATTATCCCAACTAATTTTAACCACCCTATATTAAAAACAATACTTGCATAAATTATTTGTTAAGTATACCACCTCCTTAGAGGCATGTGTAATAGCCATGTACTATAGTTTAGTAGTAGAAGAAGATTGAGGGATTTCTCTTACTTATAAGCCCAATCTCAAGATCACAAGTTGTCACAAGAGACAATTAACTAGCTTAAATATATTTACTTTTATAATATATATATATATATATATATATATATATATA
>MU225665.1:1594661-1645762 GCA_018584345.1 Thuja plicata
ATATATATATATATATATATATATATATAAGCTAGTAGTAGTCGCAACACAACATGGAAGACATTAAATAAATTAATATATAATTATATTGTAAATATATAATGAT
The DNA here is from genome assembly GCA_018584345.1 of Thuja plicata. Taxonomy (NCBI): domain Eukaryota; kingdom Viridiplantae; phylum Streptophyta; class Pinopsida; order Cupressales; family Cupressaceae; genus Thuja; species Thuja plicata. The sequence continues at coordinate 1,594,768 of MU225665.1, forward strand.
AATGGTTTAGGGTATAAGATTAGTATGATGGTTAGGGTTTATAGTTTTGAGTAGGATAGGGTTTTGAATTTTTAGTGATTATGGACATGGCTAGGGTTAACATCATGGTTAATATTATAATTAGGGATAGGATTATTATAGTTAGGGATAGGATTAGGGTTAGGATTATTATTAGGGTAAGGTTATGGTTGGTGTTAGGGTTTTGATAAGGGTTACAATGAGGATTATGGTCTATGGTTTAGTCCATTAGGATTATTGTTAGGCTTATGATTAGGGTCTATGGTTTAGGATTATGATTATAGTTAGGAATATGGTTTGGGTTACAATTTACATCATGGTTAGTATTATCATTATGATTAGGGTTTAGGGTCATGATTATGGTTAGGGTGAGGGTGTATATCATGTTTAATAATATGATAGGGGTTAGGATTTTCATTAGGAGGCAAATTTATGGTTAAGGTTAGGATTAAGGTTAGGGTTAGAAGTACGGTTAGGATTATTATTAGGGTAATAGTTTAAATCATGTTTATTATATGGTTTGTGTTAGGGTTTTGATAAGGTTAGGGTTTTGATAAAGTTATAATCTGGGTTACAATGAGGATTATGGTTTAAGGTTAGGATTATTGTTAGGGTTATTTTTACATCATGATTAAGTGTTATTATATGAACCATGTGCCTCAAAACCACAAGCTCACTCCAAAATTATAAATATTTATTCTAACTCCAATATTAAATCTATTTATAATGTAATCCCAACATTTGTTCTAGTGTCTCCTACAACATACAAGTGTCACTAAGGACACATAGTCCACATTGTATCCTTATCTCTATCACAACTTTATATTCATCAAAATTAAATGTGTTTACTTTACATTATAGGCATTATCATGCGAAATAAGGTGTACAACACACCTTTCTCAATATAAATTTCCTATTAAAGATATTTATATATATAATACTCTTAACATCCATTAGCTCAATCTCAAGATCACAAGTTGTCACAAGAGACAATTAAAACTTTACATAAATTAATTTAACAATCAAAGAATAAAGAAATATTAAAAAAAAAAGCAAAATTTAATAAAAAAGATAAAAGCTATAAAAATAGTTGAACCAACCTAATATCTTGGCTAGATATGTATGTGATCCCTTGGCCTAATCAGCAGCTGAGAATATCTGAGCAATGATCATGGTTTGACACTCAGTTTGTTTTAGTAAGAATATATTCTAGATGTGACCAATAAACTGTACACAAATTTGATAAGCACTAATTGTGTGCCTTTTAAGGATGATTTAGAACACATAGTCCATGGAGAAAAATCTATTTAATTCCATATGAGCTCACTCACTACATTTAATGGGACATGATCTACTTGTAAACATATTTTTTCTGAACATAAAAGATCATTATTATTGGTTAAAACTTGCACAAGCATTTTAGTGGTTGTTCCATACATGTTTCTTACATACTTAGATATAATATTTCATTTGTTTTCTGTAGATTCATGTATCATTCATACATTATGTTGACATAAAATTAATAGAAATATAAGTGGTTTAATTGTATTTGTAGGGGGAGCCCATAAATTTAATTGATCTCCTCCTTATCAGCAATAGTGTTTCTTTTTATTCCTCATTTCCATCCTCTCTTTAATTTCCATTCCCCATTTCTTTACTTTCCTGAATATTTTTTCATTTCTTAGTCTCTTGGCTAGAGTTGGTTAGATTGGAAGTATCTTAGGATTTGTTTATTATTTCTTGCAAACACTTGTACTTAATAGATTACTAAGTCATGCTCATGTGAATGACTGATTCACCCTAGTAAATTAATTAGAATATTGTAAAGATTATAGAAAGATTGTATAATCTGAAAAATCACAACTAAATGCTCTGTAATCAACAATAAAAAATGCCCAATGGAAGGGCAGAGAAAAAATAGAGCATATACACAAAAATTGAAACTTTATTTCCCAATCACTGGGAATGCACATCGGAATTAAATGGAGTCAATAAAATACAAAGAGAGTTGGAGATATGCAAGCTTTTTTTTGCTTATATTAAACTGAAAAACAACTTCTACAATTTAAACAAATTAAACTTGTAGCTATTTGGGGCTACATACAAATTTCCTAGAGCTTCTCAGAGCTCATACTAAGTGCCTAGAGAAATCACTGCTCTACAAGGAAACACATATAGTTTCTGCTGCAATATTCTCTGTTCTAAACAGAGTACAAAAACATTCTTTTGTTGTTTCTCACACTTCACAAAAAAATTGTTTCTATAACTGCAAACATTATTTTCCTTTTATAATAGTTTGTTGTCCAAAAACCAAAATCAGATTTCCCCAAAATCTGATTTGAACTTATCTGCAAAAGTCTACTTAAAATATGATTTACTCTGAGCAACAATAAATTGAAAAGATTTATTGGAGACGTCAGAGAGGCTCAAGGAAATCATATTTTTTGAAAATCTAACACTCCCCCTTTTTCCTAATCTGACAAAGAAGATCATGCTTGATCCAAATCAACCACGCCCAGATTTCTCCTTAGGCGCTCAAAACTTGCAATCACCAATGGCTTGGTGAAAATGTTTGCTAGCTGCTACTTAGACCTACAAAATTCCATTTTTATTTCACCATTCTCAACTAATTCTCTGATAAAATGATACCTGATTTCAATGTGCTTTCTTCTTCCATGAAACACATGATTGTTTGACAAAGCTATTGAGGAAATATTATCACAAAATATTGTGGTTCCATCCACTTGTTCTTCCTTCAAATCTGCCAAGATCCTTCTGAGCCAAATAGCTTGACATGTTGTTGCGTTTACTTTTATATACACAGCCTATGTTGTAGATTGAGAAAATATGGGTTGCTTCTTAGAAGCCCATGAGATTACACATGAACCCATATGAAAAACATATTCGAAAGTGCTCTTCCTATCATCCAAACTTCTTGCCCAATCACTATCTTTGTAACCAATTAGCCCAAAATCATTTGTTGTAGTATACAAAATACTATATCCTGTTGGAATAATGGAATGGTGTGTACTGAGAGGGGAGGTGTGAATCAGTACCCTTTAAAGATTTTCTCAATTATCCTTTTGTAATATTTACTTGCACTACCGACCATATTGCTTATCTACCTTATGCATGTAATATTAAAACATAAATGTAATGCATGTAAACATTCATGAAATTCATGTACACATAACACAAGAATTGGTAATGCAGAAAACCCCTGTTAGAAGGTAAAAGCTATGGTGGGAATGAAACCCATAAAGCTTCACTATCTGCAGAATGGAAGGTAACGATTAAGGCTACAAGTGTGATCACTTCTGATGATCTTACCCTGTTAGGAGTAACATTTTAGACTGGTTAGGTCTACTCTGTTAAGAGATTTTAACAAAAATATAAAGTGTGCACTCGATTAAGAGATTTACAATAAGACTGTTAAGTCCACCTTCTTAAAGGATTTCTTCTATTTTCTACAATTGTTAGAGAGTAGTAAAAAATACTTGTTGACCTAATAGTATGGAGTCTTGAATTACTGAATACAGATCCTTTAAGTTCACAAGATATATGTATCACCTATAGTGATTGATTAATATATCTTTTCTACTTGGTAGCCTTGAATCTTGTTCTTCGTAACTGAATTCTGTCTTTTTTGTCCTTCTGCATGAAACTCTCTGTCTGATCCATAGATGTCTGCTACAGCTATAATCATCATGTTCTGATTGATTATGCATCAATATATATAAAGATTTTTGACCTATTTAGGTTTCATGCTTTACAATAAAAACTCTATGATCAAAGGTTTACAAATTGACCTTGATCTCCTAGTTTGCATGTTTACAATCAGTAAGACTAATTAAAACAATTACATATGCTTTACTTGTTCCTTGAGAAATGGTTTTACAACTAAGCATAAAGCTAATTATAAAACTAAAGTTTTTTATCTGACGTGTATCTCAGATCCACTTTTCTTAGGAATAAAATTGTCTCTCGATAGACTAGTGCTCGGTGATGTCTCTGTAGACCAACTGCTCTCGATTTCCTTTGTGAACTATGTTTTCAGTTTACTCTATAAACTATGCTCTTGGTTTACTCTGTAAACTATCTGTCGGTGATAGTTAGATTTTAGTGATCATTGTGTCTAACTGAATGTTGTCACTCGGCCATCATGTAAACTGACAGTCCAAAAATTGTTTCCTTGTATACTAATGACAAATATGATCCTTTAGGATTATCAATCTCCCCTTTGGCATTAGTATCAAAAACTGATATGTGCAAACTAAAATTTTCAGTATCTATGAAATGTTTAGTATCTACACCATGTGTATACCTTATCAATGACTCCCCCTATGTGCATGCCTCAGTACAGTGTATGTACATGTTTCTCCTTTGTGTATTTCCCTCTTTGGCCTTTGACATGTTTTCCCCTTTTGACATGTTATACATATATATTCCCCCTTTACATATATATTTCCCTCTTATACATATAATTTCCCCTTTTTTTGAAATTAATGACAAAGGTGTAATACTTACAGCTTATCAAGTATGTGGGCATGGGATTTTTGAATGTCTGTCATTATCTTCTCCCATTTCTCTTGAAGGTTTTCCAGGGTCATGTATTCCAATGTGAGTCTGGTGTGCGTGTCATATATACTCTCGGTAATAGACATTCTTGGGGTGGCAATCAATGCTTTTGTTGAAGTCATGTGTTTCAATAGCAGTGTGATATTTGGTAGTAACATTACTTGGAGTTCGGTTACCTCATCTCGGATTCTACTTTCAGCCTTTTGTATTTCTAGTCTCAACCTTTTTGACTCTACAATCTTCTCATAATGCAATTGGAATGCATTGTCTTCAGTTGTGAGACTTTGTGCACTAGCCTTAATATCTTCATCTATCTTTGCTATCTTTTCACTATGCTCGGTAGTGAAATGCTCTATTATGCACAACTGTTGAACTAGTTTGACTACTTCTGATAATATTGGTTCCATTGTAGTTACTAATTCAAAAACATTTACCTTATTTTCTGCCACTTCTTGGCTGATCTTCTTGGTTAACTTGTATTGACACTTCTTTTCAGCACGTTCCTCAATGACTTTGTCTGCATCTATATTCTGTGATGTAATGGCGTCGGTGAGTACTACTAATTAATCAAGTATTGTAGCATTTGGATCAATTTTTGTGTCAAGTATTATCTATAATAGTATTTCTTTTGTGGTATCCAGGACTTGTGAGTTCTTGTGCTCCTTCCTGAGCTTGTCTTGTATAGCCTTTCTCTTGTAAGGTTCACCATACTTGGTTAGGGACTCAAGATCCAGTGTTCTAGGATCACAGTCGGGTATGTCAATGATTTCATCGAGTGTGACCAATGCTTTGATTTTCTTCTTCTTCTTCTTCTTCTTCTTTTAAATTGTGTTGGAAGCAAGGGTATGTAGAACTATAGCTAGTTCATGATCTTTCTCTTGCTTTGGTGATTGTGTGGGAGGTGTGGTGCCTTTTGTATGCTGCTCGGTATTGAATTGTTGGTTGGTAGTAGACGTCTCTACATCAACCTTTTCTTTGTCTGCCTCTTCGGTTTCCTTGGTATCACTCATTTTCTCCTCTCCACTTGTTTCTTTATGCTCTTCATTTGTATCCTTTTGCTTCCCTTGTTCGTCACCTGTGTCTATTGGATTGTTTGCATCAGGTTCACGTGTCTTTTCCTTCTCTTCAGATATGATATTGATAGCTTGTATCAATAGGGGTATGTGACCTGGTATATTTACTTGTGAAACATATATTTTATTTGTTTCCTTTGCTTGCTCAGTGGCATCAATTACATCTTCATCATTCTTGGGTTCAATATCAGAATCAATATTTGTTATATCTTTTATTGTGATCTCTGTTGAATCATCTAATGATTTTAATATTTGAGGTACATCATCCATGGCCTTAGTTTCCTTTGTTTTCAATTCTATTGGATTGACATCCTTGATATCATTGATGAAAATGTGTTCTAGGTTCATGTGGCCTCTTTCTCTTCATAGTGAGGTGTCTCGGTAAGAGATAATACCTGCTTGGGGGCATTGAAGATTTCATTCTAAATCTCATTTCTTTCTGTATCAAGCTCTATTAATCTTCCCTCTAGTACTTTGTATGCTCTCATCTTAGTGGAAAATTTCTTTTCATGCTTCTTCATCATTTCATCAATTTCTTCATCTTTTGACTCCGGTGGCATAATTGTAACTAGGGATCTTTCCCTTATGTCCATCTTGCTGATATTATTTCATTAATATCTTGTGGTATTTTCTTGTTGAATTGAATTGGTACATCCTTGTATGCAACCATTGCCTTAATTATGGCTTCTTCAATCTTATTCTGATCTTCAGGAGATAATGTTAGCCATTGTCCAATCTTTCAATGTGATATGCTCCTTGTTTTGCTGATTGATGCTGAAATCTCATCAATTGCCTTAGGAATTTTGTTCTTTTCAGTTGGATTTCTTGTTCACTCTCATCCTGTTTAGTGTCATCCTTGTCCTCTTTTCCTCAAATGTATTTTCTTCTTTGCCTCGGTGCCTGTTGCCCGGTTTGAGACTTTCTTTTCTTTATCAATGGTGAGTTTGTTTCTTTCGATGTTTTACTCCTTGTTCTTGATGCAGCTATTACATTTGTAACCTTTTCCTTCTTGGCTAGGGTTGCATCAGATTCAGTTGACTCAAAGTCACTCAATTTTTCATCTTCACCGACGGGTGACTGTCCCTCGGTGATATCTTGTTCTGATTCCTCATCGTTTACTGATAGTTTCTTTTCAAGTGTTTTTACCATTTTTATTTTCTTCCAGTCTATCTTCTTCACTACTAAGCCTATCTTGATTCTAGACTTAGCTTCCTCATAAGTTCCAAATCTACTCAAATATTTGTCCACTGGTTCATTCAATAAGGCTTCAATAGAATTTGTGGCCTGATCAATGTTGATCTCATAATCTACTGGTGGCAACCATGTTGTTCTCAGTACATCTGGTTTTATTAAAGTGGTTTCAGTATCCACTATGAAACATATGTCATTATCATATTGTTCCACCATTTTTTGAGGTATTCTCATTCTCTTTTGCATTCTATCCTTGAAGGTAGTGAATTATGCATCCATTATTGATGTGAAATTATCCCCTAGTGACTTAATGAATTCACTAATTTGTACAGTTACTGGTCGGGATGTGTCCCAATTGACATTACTGACAGATGGGAAGAAATTTGAAAGTAGAAAAATGTGCACATGAGGAGTGAACCGAACTTACATGAATTAGATTTGGCTGATCTAATAGTTCTCATATTCTCCTCCATTTGCTTCAGTATCAACTCGGATAAGTCTAGTTGTAGTCCCTTCTTCACAATCTTATAGGCAGTGTCAACTGCTCCACATGCTATGTTGTTCAATCGGCTAGCTTGGAATACCTTTTATCCAATCATGCATGCACCAAACTTCATCTCTGGATCGGTGATTGAGTTAACTTTCAAACCTTAGTCAGCCCATACTGCACCAATTTTTCAATTTCGGGGTGAGAAGAATGTTTTAGGGCTTTAGCCTTGTCGGTTACTGGATAACCTGTTACTGTGGGTATCACATCCTTAGTGATTGGTTTTGGTTCATCCAAGCACATTTTTCTATCATGTACTCAGCTGAGTACTATCTAAATCCACTCAGTCTTGAACTCTTTTGGGAGCATTAGGGCATTTGTTTACATTAACAACTTGGTTTTTATATGTACACTGACGATGCTCAGTGTGTATTTACCGATGATATTAGATTTAGAAAATCATAAAAATCAATACCCTAGTGCATCTTTATTCATGCTAATTTGGCATATTATCAATGCATATAGAAACTGATGTAAAATATAGCTTTGTATAGTGCAGTTCCATACTTACTTGTAATTGCATAGGTGGGGGTGGTGGAATCACCTAATCCATTGGATGAGGTGTCACCAACTGTGTTGCTTGGTCCAACATTGTCATTGTTTGAAGCTTTCCTTCACATTTTATTTCTCATTCTCCTGATATCTTCAATAATGTTTCCATTTGCAAAAATGTTTGACTTTGTCACTCGGTCTTTGTATTCCTTGCTTAGATGACCGACCTTATGATAGTGTAAGCATGTCATTCCAAATTTAGTCCAGTTCCTAGACCTTCTTATCCATTTCCTCATGCATTTTCCAGCTATGTGTCCATATCTACCACATGTTATGCAATTTACCCATGTGTTGTTATCCCAAACATATGAGTTACCAACTCTCCTTGGTTTATAAGCATTTTCTTGTTCTTTTGGTTTTCATGCTTTTTTTTTCTTTTTCCTACATTCATTAGATGTGTGCCCATGAATTTTGCAAGTAGAACAATATTTTTCCATGTAGGATTCCTTCTTTGGTTGTTTTACTTTAGATTTGCATTCATGTGCTTTATGTCCATGCTTGTTACAGTTACAACAATTACCTATCAATGTAGAGGTGGATTTAGGAATACCTTTTGCTTTGCTCCTACAAACATTTGATGTGTGGCCTGGTTTTCCACAGTGATTGCATGACTTCTTCTTTGGTCTTGGATTTGTGTAGACATTCCTTTGATCAGATTAGTTTGATGATTCTCCATGCTCGGTATACCCTAAACCGGTATTGTTGTTGAGCCTTCTTTGTCCATTCAGAAAATCATCCATTATTTTTGTACCATCTTCAACTTTCTTCATCATATCATTATGTTGTTGCTAAATCCTTGCTTCATTTTTTAGTTTCTCATTTTCTTCTCTTAGTTCACCAATAGCTTCCAATTTCCCATTGAGGTCTATGTTCACTTGGTTGGCCTCATGACTCATAAGAACTATCTGATTGGTGATCTCAATGTGATGTTCATTCTGTCTCTATATTTCTAATTCTTTCTCTTGCATCTTTTCAGTGATCTTCCTTCCATCATCAATAGCTAATGTTCTTTCTTGTTCATCTTGTCTAGCATTATTCATAAAATCAATCATTCTTACCATCTGTGTCTCTTGACCAATTTGCAGTACCTTTACTTGTTCTGTCAGATTTTGATTGATTTCATTTAGACTTGTAATGTTTCCTTCTGATGTGTCAGATGTATTGCCAGATGCAAATCCTGATTACTCAAATAAATTAGGTATCTCTTCTTCATGATAGTTTGTTTCATTGCAGTGAGATGTCGTTACTTTTATTTCATCCAATAGCTCTCTCATCTTGATTCTTGCTTCTTTGTATTGCTCAAAGAAAATCTGTATCTCCAACTTATGATTCTCAATATCCTTATCAAGCTTATACCTTTCCATTGTATGATCTTTTCTCTCAAGTGATTTAAAATTTTCAAAAAAAAGAAATCTAGCTCTGATACCAATTGTTGGAATAATGGAATGATGTGTACTGAGAGGGGAGGGGTGAATCAGAACCCTTAAAACTTTTTCTCAATTATCCTTTAGTAATCTTTACTTGCATTACTGACCATATTGTTTATCTACCTTATGCATGTAATATCAAAAGATAAATGTAATGCATGTAAACATTCATAGAAACATTCATGTACACATAACACAAGAATTGGTAACATAGAAAACCCATGTTAGAAGGTAAAAACTATGGTGGGGATGAAACCCACAAAGCCTCACTATCTACAGAATGGAAGGTTCTAGTTAAGGCTCCAAGTGTGATCACTTCTGATGATCTTACCCTGTTAGGAGTAACATTTTAGACTGGTTTGGTCTACTCTATTAAGAGATTTTAACAACACTATTAAGTGTGCACTCGGTTAAGATATTTACATTAAGACTGTTAAGTCCACCTTCTTAAAGGATTTCTTCTATTTGCTACAATTATTAGAGAGTAGTCAAAAATACCTTTTTACCTGATAGTATGCAATCTTGAATTGCTAAATACAGATCCCTTAAAGTTCACAAGATGTATGTATCACCTATAGTGATTGATTAATACCTTTGTTTTGCTCGGTAGCATCGAATCTTGTTCTTCATAACTGAATTTTGTCTTTTGTGTCATTCTACATGAAACTCTCTGTCTGGTCCATAGATGCCTGTTGCACCTACAGTCATCATGTTCTGATTGATTATGCATCTATATATAAAAAGATTTTTGACTTGTTTAGGTTTCACGCTTTACAATAAAAACTCTATGATCAAAGGTTTACAACTTGACCTTGATCTCCTAGTTTGCATGTTTACAATCAGTTAGACTGGTTAAAACAATTACATATGATTTACTTGTTCCTTGATAAATGGTTTTACAGCTAAGCATAAAGCTAATTATAAAACTAAAGTTCTTTATCTGACGTGTATCTTAGATCCACTTTTCTTAGGAATAAAACTATCTCTCGGTAGATTGGTGCTCAGTGATGTCTGATCTATAGACATACTTCTCTCGGGTTCCTTTGTGAACTCAGTTGTCAGTTTACTTTGTAAACTATGCTCTCAGTTTACTTTGTAAACTGTCTGTCGGTGATAGTCTGATTTCGGTATTCACTGATTTTGGTGATCATTGTGTCTGACTGAATGTTGTCACTCGGTGATCATGTAAACCGACAGTCTAAAAACTATTTCCTTGTATACTAATGAAAAATATGATCCTTTAGGATTATCATATCCTTTGGTGCCATTCACATACCTCAATATTTTGTTTCCCGCTTTCCAATGGGAGTCCTTTGGAGTTTCCATAAATCTGGAAATCAAACTTACCACATGCATTATATCTGGCTTGGTTGCTATTAAATACATCAAACTTCCAACCAAACTTTTATACAAGTTTGGATTCACATTGTTGCTACAATATTTATTTCTTAACTTTAGACCTACCATTGTTGGTGTTGGGGTAGGCTTGCTACTCTGCATTCTAAATCTCTCCAAGATCTGATTTGCATATATTTCTTGAGAGATGAAAATACCATCATGTATTTGTTTTACTTCTATACCTAGAAAATATCTCAAGAGACCTAAGTCTGACATTTCAAATTCTCTTTTCATGGCCTCTTTAAAATCAGCAATGAGAAAATCATCATCCATAGTAAAGACTAAATCATCAACATACAAGACAACAATTAAAATATTACCATCAGCTACCTTGATGTAAAGAGTAGGCTCACCATCGCTTTTGCAAAAGCCATTACTCATTAAATATGAGTCAATCATGCTATACCATGCCTATGAAGCTTGCTTCAGCCCATAAAGAGCCTTCTTCAACCTGTACACTTTACCTTCATGACCCAGAACTTCATAACCAGGTGGCTGATCCACATAAACCTCTTCTTTCAATACTCCATTCAAGAAGGCAGATTTCACATCCATTTGATATACCTTCCATTTTTGCTAGGCTACAATTTCTATGACAACATGCACGGTTTCCATTCTTGCAATAGGGGTATAGGTCTCATCATAATCTCTACCAAACTACTATTTGTACCACTTGACCACCAATCGAGCCTTATGCCTATCTATTTTTCCTTCAGCTTTGCTCTTGGTCTTGTAAACCCATTTAACCCCAATAAATTTCTTGTTACAAGGTAATTTAGTTAGCTTCCACGTTTCATTTCTTTTTATTGCATCTATTCCCTCATCCATGACCTCACACAATTTTTCTTCTTTTACAACATCCTCAAATTAAATCGGATCACTATGAGAAAATAATGCAAAATTTATGTTTTCATTAAATTCATCTTCATACCTTTCATCTTGGTATATCTCCCTTAGACTCTTGATATTTCTTGGCATTAGGGAGGCAAGAGTGGGGTCAAAAATTTTAGTACAGCGATGAGGATTTTGATCAGGAGACAACCTTATGGTTAAGGTTAGGATTGCGGTCAGGGTTAGAAGTATGGTTAGGATTATTATTACAGTAATAGTTTAAATCATGTTTAATAATGGTTGGTGTTAGGGTTTTGATAAGGGTTAGGATTTTGGGTTACAATGAGGATTAGGTTTTAAGGTTAGGATTATTGTTAGGGTTAGGTTTGTACATCATGATTAAGTGTTATTATATGAACCATGTGCCTAAAAACCACGAGCTCACTCCAAAATTATAAATATTTATTCTAACTCCAATAATAAATTTATTTCTAATGTAATGCCAACATTAAATATTTGTTCCAATGTCTCATACAACATACAAGTCCACATCATAATGTTATCCCTATCACATCTTTATATTCATCAAAATTAAATATGTTTACTTTACATTAGTGACATTATAATGTGAAATAAGGTGTAGAACACACCTTTCTCAATATAAATATCCTATTAAAAAATCACTCTTAACATCTATTAGCTCAATCTCAAGATCACAAGTTGTCACAAGAGACAATAATTTTTTTACATAAACTAGCAGTTGCACGCTTTTGTACATGCAACAATGAGCCGATAGGAATTTTGATTTTTAAGAAAGTGATATGTTTTGTACAGTGTAAAAAGTAGATATTAATGCTATATAGAAGGAGTTATGGAAATTATATATAACAATCCTTAAGTCATGAGGTTTTCTTGCAAATTAAATTTGTCCAAATGTTTGTCAAATTTGTTAGTTGTTTATTGCATAATATTGATAGAAAATAAATAATAAATGAATCACAAAATAACATTCAATCTTGTGAGGGAAAGACAATGTAAAAACTGATAACAATATTGCAATATCACAGTTAGTTTTGACTATGATTTGCACAATTAAACATAAATTTGAAATGAACCTTGAATTTGATCATTCAGGATAATAGCTTGCTTCCATTACAAAGTGTGAAAAAGTTCCCGAATGCCTCCACCAATAGCTAGTATTTTAGGTTTTGTGTGTTGCTAATTGAATCAAGAACAAATCCATACATCTCACAATTTATTACCTTTTTCCAAAACATAAATCCATAATGATAAAATAGAACAAATTTTATTAAATTAATTTCTCCAACTATCTAGCATTTAGCCAAAAAAAAAAGGATTTCCTAGATAGTAGTTTTGAGTGACATTTGAAACCAAGTTGCTTTAACTTTGAAGATTATGGTGGAATTATGTCTACCCAAGAAAGAAGATTCATCATCAAATTGAGAAGCATCTACAACCAACTTTGCTTCAACGCCAAGCACCATGACAAATACTATTGCTTCCAAGTCCATGATACTTTCCCTGAAGTTGCTCTATTGAAATTGGCCTCCATAGTACACTGGTGCAACATTATGCTATATAATGCATAAAAATTTGAGAGAATATGGGGGAAGTTTAGAAAGAGTAACCCGAAAAGACCTAAATGAATGAAACAAAATTCATTCAGAAGTCATCATATTTTTATCATTTTACATGAAACAAAATTCTTTCAAAGTTACAGCTGCAAGTTTTCATGAAATAATTCACATTAAATAGCAATTCTTCTGCAATACAAACAACATCTGAAAATAGTAAGTACTTAGATGTTTCCATTTTGGAATTATCCATAGGAAAAAAATGGAGTATTTTGCTCTTTCCATTTTTTACGGTTTGTAGACTTGTTGGAATATTTCATAATAATATATCAATTTAATTCTTCTTCCACAGAAATGAAGTGTTTTGTTGGGCTGTTTCTATTTTTAAGAAATGGACTTCTAAACTGCTAATTTTATTCTACTGGAAAAGAAAAGTCAGTAGAGATGCTGACAATTCCTAGGAGAAAATTTATTTTTCAGGGAGCACAGCTCCCACAAATAGCCTATGGGATAAATTAATTTAACAATTAAAGAATAAAGCAATATTAAAAAAATAAAGAAAAATTAAATTAAAAAGATATAAGCTATAACAAATAGCTTAACCAACCTAATATCTTGCCTAGATATGACTGTGATCCCTTGGCCTAACTAGTAGCTGAGAATATCTAAGCAATGATCATGGTTTGACAGTCAGTTTGCTGTAGTAAGAAGATATTCTAGATGTGACCAATAAACTGTACACAAATTTGATGAGCACTAATTGTGTGCCTGTTAAGGATGGTTTAGAATACATAGTCCATGGAGAACAATCTATTTCATTTAAATGAGCTCACTTGCTGCACTTAATGGGACATGATCTACTTGTAAACATATTTTTCTGAACTTAAATGAACATAATTATCGGTTAAAACTTGCACAAGCAATTTAGTAGTTGTTACATACATGTTTCTTTCATACTTAGATATACTAGCAGTCACATGCTTCTGTGCATGCAATGGTGAGCCGATAGGATTTTAGAGGTCATCAGTGGTAGTGTTGAATAGAACATGAAAAATTTTATGCTTTAAATATATGTAGCAGAAAAGTCCTTTCTAAATTTCACCTCACTTTAAACCCTATTGGATTTAATGTTGAACTAGTTGACTGGGACATTTTTTGAACAAATCAAATTCTAAACATACATTATCAAAATAATAAAAAATATACAAATGAATATCAATAAAATAGGCACCTCCTCATGTCTCCATTTGTGCCTTTTGGCTCAACATCATATATCGATGGCTACTAAGTCGTATTTAGCTTTTGAAAATGATGGAAAATTGACATTTATGAATCAATGATTTGAAATATTTCTAAATTTGACTTCTTATTTTTTATTAATATTTTAAAACATGTTTCATAATAAAAAAATTATATTATATTTGTTCATGAAAATTCACCATTCCATGTACCTATAAAATTTCTTTTCAAAAATTTTAACTTTATGATATTAAAAAAGAAAATAAAGATCAGAAAGAAGAGGATTGTTCAGGTAAGGGGGTTAGGAGGTTTAAAAGAGGGAAACAGTTTGAGGAGGAGACCTAGGAGGAGAGGCAGGACAGTCAGAACATAATGCTAGAGGAGAGTGATGAAAAAGAGGAGAAACAGGGGAGAGAGAATGAGGAAGATGATCAGAAACAAGGGTTTGAGGAGTATGGGGCTGAACATTACACTTGCAAAATCACTGGTAAAAACAAGGAAGTTGTTTGGAGAAATTTTGATACTGTCTTTGCTAAAATGGGGATTAAGAGAGAAATGATTAAGACTTTGGTTAAGGAGAACAAGGAGGGAAGAATCCAGATGGAGGAGTTAATTGATCCCGCTTTTGTGATTCTTAGTGACAATGCAAGGGAGGATCCTCAAATGGATGTGCTAAACAATGCAAAAAATAGTGTCATTGATAGTTACAAAACCACAAAATGGACTTTCTTTGAAATCTACAAGCTGAAAAAGAGAATGGACAGGCTGGAGAAAGATAACATCAAAAACAATAACAGGAACATAGAGGAGGATAGGGAGTTGGATAACAAAGTGAATAAGTTAAGTAAGAGGGTATAAAGTATTGGGGATTCTCTGGTTGAAATTGCTGAACAAAGCTACAATATTCTAAAAGCATCAAATGATAACATTAAGGTGCTTATTGCCAAAATTGAAGAACAAAGAGGTAGCAAGGAGGATCAGTCACAAAGCTGTGCTAGGGATAAATCACTTGAACAGGGATCAAGGAAGAGGACAAGAGCCACCACAAAGAAGATGGACAACCAGGAAGCTAATAAAGATATGTCTGATCTAAAAGAGGCTGCGAGTAGAATGACTGAGCTGGAGTATCATGCTGCTGAGATTCTCAGAGAATTTGCCTGAATTGTGTTCCTGGCTCTTTTGTCTGGTCTTTTTGATTTTACCCCTGGCTTTTGGATCTCTTTGAAACTGTTTTGTTTGGATGGGGCTTTTCCTGTTCCATTTATGTTGCTATTAATCGTTACTATGTATATGGTTTATCTTTAGCTCTATAGGGTTTTAGGAACCCGTCAAAACTTGTCTTCCTTAATAAAAAACATTTGTTAAAATCCCCAACAATTAAGATGTTAGAAATGATTTTGAAGAACAAATCCAAATGACTATTTTATTTTTTTGTGTTGCCAAATCTGTTAATGTTGGGGATGGCTGTGAATGGTATGGTAGGGAAGTACAATTATAGTCTGAGCACACAACTACAAAATTTCTGTAGCAACTTTTCAAATATGAATATATTTTAGTGATCTTAAATCTATTTTTTTATTTGTTAAAATTTGAATATAGCTTTTTCAAATTAGTAAGGATTCTGATTTGAATTATATATTTGATATTTAATAATAATTTAAATTTTTTAAATATTTGATAATTAAATCAATATGGTTATAGTTGTTAAATGTGTGTCTGAATATACCCTTTTTGTTTTAGTGTTTAAATCTTAGGGTCATGGTTAGGTGAAGCTTGAAATAAGGTTTAGCACATGCATGCTCAGTGCAACCAAAACTATAATATGTGTATGATTATAATAAAATCATAACTTTAATTTAAGTTTATGATTATGTGTATAAAATTATAGCTATAAACCTATATTAGATAAAAAAAATTATTTTCAAATAGAAATATAATAGATATAAATTTATAGAGTTATAGATATAAACTTCTATATAATATAAAAGTTTGTTTTCAAGTATTCCTAAATGTTTCTAGATTTAAATGACAATTCACCAACTAAAACATATAAACCATAGAAAATTGTAAATAATTTGAATTTACAAACCATATTGCCAACTTTGTAAAATCTTTTAAATTTTAATTTTTTAATTATTATTCCAAAATATTGCAAACACTAAAAAATTAGAAAAATAAAAACTTATCATAGTAACTAATTATCAAAATAGACATGTTTCTATTTCAATTCCTTAATATTTTGAAGTTTTTTTTTGTTTTTTTTTCTAAAAGGCTCTTTTAAAAAAAATGAACTTCAAAATTTAACTTTTTAAATATATTATCTTGAATTTTCCCAATTTTGAAATAGATATTTCTATTATAAATCTTTACAAATTGAAATTCCTTCTTAGTTTTTAATAACTAAATTTTCCAATTTAAAAATAGATATTTCCATTATAAATTTATAATATTTGATTTTTTAAACTATATTCTATTTTGAATAAGTTTTTAATAACTAAATTTTCCAATTTTAAAATAGATGTTTCCATTATAAATTTCAAAAAAAAATATTTTTACTATATTCTCTCTAAAACCAACCTTTTTTTATTTTAGAAATATATTTCTTTTATAAATTTTTTTAAAGTTCAAAATAAAATATTTCAATAATATGTGACTTGGATGATATTAATGTGGTATATTTTAATTTTTAAATATATATCAACTAAATTTGCATTCACTTACTCAATTAGTATTAATAATTAAATATGTAAAGTCAAACCATGCTTCTCATCAAAATAAGTGTTTGGAATGATACATATAGGTCAAATACCTTCACAAATTACGCTCATTCAGCTTAATTAAAAATATATCTAGATCTACATTGTTTAAAATGTTTAAATGCTCCAAAATATTTAAAATAAAACAACTAAAGAATTTGAGAAAATACAAAAAAATTATTATAAATAAAAGCCTAATTTTTAAAAGTTTCAAGTCATTTGAATCAAAAAAAAAAATCTTCGACAAATGAATTATATTTTCCTACAAGTAGATTAATTGGGATATAATTGTCTCCCAAGAGCAAAGAGGTAAAACAAGGACCATTACAAAATGATCTTATCCAATTGTAGTGACATGAGTTATTGTAACATCAAAAATCCTAGTTTTCTTGTAGCAACCTACATAGCATCTTGCATGTTGCAAAATAAGTG
This sequence comes from Thuja plicata, assembly GCA_018584345.1. NCBI lineage: Eukaryota > Viridiplantae > Streptophyta > Pinopsida > Cupressales > Cupressaceae > Thuja > Thuja plicata. The sequence continues at coordinate 1,612,405 of MU225665.1, forward strand.
GAGAATCAAAGATTCGATGCACAGTCATATTTGGGTTAGACAATACGAATAAAAAACAAAGCAATGAAGGGAACCCTCAAATTGTTAACTGAGAATTGTGGCAAAATGTCTATGGAAAAAATTGCTTTCAGTGGTCCATATTGGGGTCTGACTTGAAGCGCTAATTGAGCCTAGTCAAGGTCTCGCCCTTTGTGATGACATAAGTTTGTTAGCATTGATCCCATACACCCTAAAACCATATAAACCCTCATTCTCAATTCGCAATAGATATACAACATCCATGACATAATCCATAAAATCAAATCAAAGCGGATTTAAACAAACCCTTGACCTCAAGACTTGAAATAACTATCAAATCAAATGAAACCCTATTAAACATAAAAACAAGTGTACTCATAAGATGAAATTGAAAACAAACATCACAATACCATACCTGCATTATTCTCTACTTTCAATTTCTCCTTCTATTTAAAATTATTTTTTCCCCACTTGTTTGCAATCTGAAGTGCTTCAATTTGTAGTATATTTTTTTTCACAGCCACAAAAACAATGATAGAAGATACCAAAAATAAATCTAGGTTTTGAAGAAAAATCAAAAATAATGGAAAAAAAACAAGAAAACTTGCCAAACTAACAGGGACGGCTGGTTTCCATTCTCAGTAAACTAAAATTCATGTGTTTTCTGCAGATTCATGTATCATTCATACATTATGTTGAGGTAAAATTGATAGGAATAGAAGTGGTTTATTTGTATTTGCAGGGAAGCCCATAAAGCTAATTGAGCTCCTCCTTATCAGCAAGATTGTTTCTTTTTCTTCCTCATTTCCATCCTCTCTTAAAATTCCATTCCCCATTTCTTTCCTTCTTTTCCTGGACATTTTTCCCTTTTTAAGTATCTTGGCTAGAGTTGGGTAGATTGGAAGTATGTAATAAACTACTAAGTCGTGCTCATGTGAATGACTGATTCACCCTACTAAATTAATTAGAATACATCCAGATCCCTTGTTTAAACATCTTATCTACCATTATATTATTGAAGAGTATTCAAGCTCTAGCAGCCCTAAGAATGTTGGGACGCTTTTAAATCTCCTCATAGAAGAGGACTTGGTATTGAGTTCTGAGATTGGTGAGCACCAAGACTCATTTTTCCTATCAAAATAAACTAATAATGCATGTTGTCAATAAACACCGCTGAAACCAACAATAATGCATGTTGTCAATAAACATCACCACCAATAATAAGAGATAAGCATGGACAGCAATAGATAATAGAGGTAGAGAAACATGAAGCCATTATCAATGGCACAACAGTGGAAAGAAATTTTATGCTTACATAAACTTTCTATCCTTAAGAAAATATACTGAGCATGCAGGCCAATCGAAGCGACTAAGAACATACAATTCTTTTTCCAATCACTTTAAACCATGGTAATGTGGATATGCAATTCCCACCCTTGAGAAGCGTGGGAGATTGACATTTCTTGTTAGAAAACTCATGACAAAATGTGGTAAAAGTCAAAGGAAAATAATAAAATAAGTCTGTATAGTGTTTCATGTTGATATTTTGGATAATACAAAAATCCATGTAAAGTTATAGTGATGGGATTTATTGACAGTGCAGACTTTTCGAGAGGGTTGTAAACTGATTTTCTGTCATTGTAATGGTCTAAAACGAGATTGTCTTTATTATTTACAGATCATTTATGACTGATTTACTGTTCTTGTATTCAAAGTTCTATGTCATGATATTTTCCAAATACCTCAATTTTCTAGTTTTGAAAATTAGCCGTACCACTACTAATCTCCAGTATCTCTAAGTACTTGTCTCCTTGTAACTATATGCTTTAAACCTTAAGATTTTACACAAAATCTACAACATAAAAAATCAAATACCAAGAACAAAGTTCAAACAAATCAAACCATCAATATCTTTTTTTTCAACCACACATTTAAAACCATTTGTTTATCAACAATCAAACCACCAACTTTGCTTGATTCCATTGTTCATAGTACATGTTTCATCTCTCTTTTGACTTTGTTTAAGTACAAGAATTCAGGCCCTTTAGATTTCACTTATCAATATCAAAAACAACTAAACCATTAACAAATGGTCATGCTAAGTGATGCCTACAGAAAATATTTTATATTAGATTAAGTAATTTACATTTTATTTTTATAGTAATTCTTTCATTTTAAGGATAGATCATAAAGTATGATCTAAAACATTGATGAAAATAAATCTTATGCAAAAATATCCAAAAAGCAAAGTACATCTATGCCATCTCTTTTCAACCAACATATCAATAACAAAAAAAAAAAAAAAACCTACATATTAACTACAAAACATAAATAATTAATCACAAAAAAATTACTTTTGAATCATATAATCCTAAAAAGAAAACATATATACCCAAAAGATTTTATTTATTAGTTTGAGATTCATTGTTGATGATGATGGAAATCATGAACAATTTACAAAGTTTGCAGTGAGTGTTTTGATATGAACAAGGGTACCCACAGCGCGAAAGATAAAGTGAACTGTTTGACCTGCAGCAATGGGTTTCATTAACACTGTCTCAGGGATACCAGCATCATTTTTCATTTCCAGTGACACTCCCTCTGCATTGCATCTTTTGCATCCATTGATCACTGTAATGCTGTATGGACTTCTGGTCTTGGGTGCTGCAGATACTGATTCTTCATTCATCTTCTGAAATGTTGATTTTATATCTGACAAATCACAGTTCTGCCCTGCATTTCCAATTTCTAACAGGTTTAATTCTAGAATTAAGGATCATACAAATTATATAATCGTGTCCATAAGCATAACTTTCTTATCAGTGTAAGACAAACATCACTCTACAATGGCAACAGGTTTTCTTATTTTCTAAGATAAACATAGAATCTAACATTAGTTTCTCTACAATGACAACAAACTTTCTTATCTGTTAAAAAAATAAACATTATATATGATAATAGCAACAGGCTTTCACATCTTTAAGGAAAAGAAACATCAAATATGATATAAACATGTTTAAAGGAAAAAGAGCAATGATGTGATATAAGAAAAACAATGACACAAACACATTTAAAACAAAAAGAACAGAAGATGACTGCACCAGACATATTTTACATAATTTTTTAAAATAATATAGATTTGCTATATAAAAAATCAAAACAAAACTCACCCTGTGCCAATGCAGCTTGCACAACAATGAGAAAGAGAGCAGACCACAGAATTTGAGACTTCATATTTTCAGCAAACTCTATCCTTCCTTAACCAATTCTAACAAAATGCATACCCACTCTACCTTAACAATCCATTGGCATTTTATAGGTAGTTCTGGATTTTTCCTTTCTTCAATCTAATTTAGCTTTTTCCCTTTTACTATTTGTGGGTGGGCGAGGAAATCTATTGAAGTTCGTTGAGTATAACTTGATTTGGTCAATAAATGTAGATATAGTTCTGTCAGGGGAATCTATTCAGATGATAAGTATAAGTTAAATGATTTCCTACTAATTTAGGAGACACTATTTTTATCTGCTGGGGGGGAGTTGGAAGTTTTTATGGTTTTTCAGTTTTTTTTTTCCTTAAAAGTGGACAAAGCCACTACATATATTATTAATATTAAACCAGGTTCAAGAGTTCATTCGGGAAGAAACCTGAAAGAAAACCCGAAATCATCACCCGATACATTCATTTTGCCAACGTAGTGGATCCCGACTATCAAGCATCTTTCCATCACATCCTAAGTTATATATATTCAGCTTTCTTTGTTTTAGAGTCTTCATAATTAAATAATTTATATATGTAATTTTATTTCAATTATGAATATGATGGTCTAATATGGCTTTTTTTTAAAAACTTTTGGACTATATAATAGCTCTAGGCTGATGGTCTAATATGACTCTTTTTTAAACTTTTGGACATATATGATAGCTTAAAAATCTATTAGATTGTATGAATTGACATGTATCTTAATTAAATCATATATATGATTCTTCATAAAATAATATTGTAATTTATAATTATAATATATATTATTTTATAATATTTATTATAAAAATAAAAATTATAGAATTGTTTGAAAATTTATGATATAGTTCTTTTTAATTTTTAAAATGTTTTAATATGAATTTTAAGAATAGTTTATATTTTTTATATGAATTTAGAAACTTGTCAATGTGTCATAATAGATAGAATTTAATCTTTTGGCATTATTAAGGTGCGCAAGCACTTAAGAGATGTGAAAATTTAATAAGGAAAAAATTGTTCTATTTTTTGCATACATTTGTGAAATGCATGAGGTCAATTGCTAGGTCATTCAACAAATAATATTTTCTATACAATAAAGGTCTCAATGGAGAAGTAATAGCTTCAAATCAACTATACATTCGATAATAGGGATCCAAACACTAATAAAAAATCAGGACCTGGTATCAATAGGGAGGGAGGGAGGGAGAGGGAGAGATATGATAGAGATATAGGTAGAGCAAGGTAGAGCAAGAGAGAGGTGGCAATGAGATAGAGATGGGAAATAGAGATAAAGATGGAGATGGAGATGGAGCTGGTGAAGGAGATGGATATAAAGAGATGGAGAAGGCAAGAAAAAGAGAGAGAGGAGAGAGGGATAGAGATAGTCTAAGAGATAAATAAATAGAGAGAGGGAGAGAAGGAGAGAGAGAAAGATAAAGATGGAGATGTGTGTGTGTGTGTGTGTGTGTGTGTGTGTGTGAGAGAGAGAGAGAGAGAGAGAGAGAGAGAGAGAGAGAGAGAGAGAGAGAGAGATGAATTGATATAAAGGAAGGGAGAGGAGGGAGAGAATAGAGATAGGAGAAAGGAGTAGATAAATATAGAAAGTGAGGGTGAGGTGAGATAGAGAGATAGAGATAACTTGGAAAAGATAAAGGGGCAAGAGAGAGATAAATGTATTAGAGAGGGAGAGATAGTAGGAGAGATGAAAAGGGATAGGGAGAAATATAGAAATAAATAGGGAGATAATGAGAGAGGGGAGATAGAGAGATATAAAGACATAGAAATTGATATATAGAGGGAGGTAGATAGTGGTATATATAGAGATTGAGAGAGTAGGATAGATAGAGGGATTGAGATGAAGTGCATAAGAGAGGGAGATAAAGATAGTGAGATATAGATAGAGGGGGAGGGAGAAATGGGAAGATTGAGATAGAGGGGGAAAGAGTAAGAGACGGATAAAGTGGCAGAGAGGGAGGGAGAGGGGAGATAGATGGAGAGTGTGAGGGAGAGCATAGGGAGACAAAGGTAGAGAAAGACATAGATAGAAAGAGAATGGGAGTGAGCTCAATAGATAGAGAGGAATAGGGAAAGAGATAGGGAGAGATAAGAAGATATAATTAGAACTTGATATGGATCAAAAGAGAGAGAGGAATAGAGAGGTAGAGATAATGATATATAGATAGAGTGGGAGAGGGAGAGAGATGGGTAGAGATAACGATATACGGGCAGAGAGATATGGATTGAAATAGAGAGAGGGAGCGATAGGGAGAGACATATAGATATAGAGCAAGAGAAATGGAGTTAAAAAGAGAGATAGATATAAATATTGAGATATAGATAAAGAGGGGAAAGTGGGATAGGAAGATAGAGATAGAAGGGTAAGATTGAGAGAGAAATGTGATCTAGAGACAAGTAATAGAGAAGTAAAGAGAGACGGGGGTGAAGCATGGAGAGACAAGAAAGATAGAGAGAAACACGGGGTGTGTTTATATATGATTAGAGAGAGTCAGAGGGAAAAGGAGAGATGGAGAGAAATTTATATCTTTAGAGAGAGAGAGAGAGTTTGTTGTAGAGTCAAAAATTACATACCCCTTACAATTTAACCTACACTTTTGTATCCATTCCCCTAGTATTTTTGTAGGTCCATTTCAACCCTTGCATTAGCTTCCCTCTCAAGATGCTCAATGGGCTTTTCAAAAATTATCTTTCAGCATTGTTTTTACATGAACCATGTGTTTCCATTGCCACTTGTCATTTTTTAGTGTAATTTGTCGAGACACTAATGCATTGCGAGGACCTCTACACGTTGTACACTTATCTTGCAACATTTTAATGTTTAAATATTAGTTCTAAATGTTTTAACACTTGTCACCTATCTTAGTTGGTGGAAACAACCTAGAATCTTCTAAAATGACTAGAAAGCCTCCTTTTCCCTCTTCTTTCTTTTTAAATTGATCATTTCACCTCCATTCAATCTCTTTGGCTTCTCTCTTGGATTCTCTTGTAAGCTCTATACAATCTTTTGCCTCTCTTGGATTTTACAACTCCCCCTATCTCTTTGTCTATCTTGTTGTAGCAATCTCTAGTTTGCTAAAGCACTCTCAAACTTCCATAATAATTTTGTATCTCTCTTAGAGTTCTCAATCCTATCTAGTAATACCTTTCTATTTATCTATCTTGATCCTTTGAGCATCCTAGGATTTATCACACCCCTTATCTATGGTATCATTTTATCCATTTTTCTTTTGATCTATCTATCTACTTGGAAGTTGTGGAAGTGGAAACACCAAAATAAGGACTTGACTAAAGCAAATCTCCCAAAAAAAAACATTTTTTCTCTCTTGTGTGTGTAGGTTTATTGGAAGCATTCAAAGACATGAGGGTTTTCTTATGTTCTATTTATTTCATTTTTATTCATGTTTGTCATTTAATATCTTTTATTATATTTATAACTTTTGGGTTTTGTAGGTTATTTGAAGAGTAGAGTCCAATTTTTGCTAGATTTTGAGTATTCTCTATCACAATCCACACAAGAATACAACGTGCCTAAGAAATGAACTCATTTTTCCTATTTTACAACCCTTGAACCCTTTCTATTCCTAGTAAACAAGGTGCATTGAGTATTCCATCACATGTAGTAAGTGTTCACTTAAGAGATGAGCTCATTTAAGAGACTTTTTTATGTCAAAGCAAGCCTTTTTCTATCTCTTTATTTCATTAATCAAGCTTGGTTGTAAGTATGATGGGTCCAAGCGCATCAAAGAGACTAAGTTACATCAAAGGAACAATTTCAATTTCCCTTTGATCTCTGATGAGTTGAGAGAAATTTTATTTTTGTGGGCCCATGCTCATTGAAGTGAATACATTGTACTATGGAAATAATATCAATGTCCTTTTAATCTCTAATCAACATTGGGAAGTTGGTGACATTGGTGGCTAGTGACATGGGTGGCTAGCGCTCATTGAAGAGATCTTTGTATATTAGAGGGGAAGTTTTAAGGTCTTTTCAATCTCTGATGAGCTCAATATAACATTTGATGATGTGGACCTTGTCCCATCGAAGAGACTTCAAAGTATCAAAGGGATAATTTTAAAGTATCTTCAAATATAAGGATGTGTTCATGTGCAAATGAGATAAGACCCAGTAAAGAGACTTCAAGGTATCAAAGAGATGGTTTCTATGTTCCTTCAATACCTGATGAAGTATAATGAAGATGGATAGTTCTTCTAGAATTACATCTCAACCAAAGGCTAAGAGATAGAAGAAGGATTCAAGGAATTATAATAAAGACTTGACGATCAAACACCTTGTTCTTCTCCAAAATCAAGGTGGATTGAGAGTTTAAACCTAGGGCCAGAAAGATTGGAAGATCAACTAAAGGGTCTTGGAGATATTTTCACTCCTAAGAGAGAATATGATATGTTCAAGTACCATTACCATAATGTATAGAGATAATCCTATTTGTAATCCATGGAGGTTAAATCTAGTTGAGTTAGTGGCCCCTAATTTGTTTGTCATCATGGATTTAATGAAGGTGATAGATAAAAGCTATGATCCAAATAAGAAGACAATCTTTTCTATAGGCATCTCTTTGTCACATTAGAAAAAATAATATTTGCAAGGTGTTTGAGTTGGATAGTAGTTTAGATAGAAAATTAGAATTGTGGAACACTCTGAAGAATACTATAGAATGGGTAGTGAATACAAGAGGTGGAGGTTACCTCTGAACATGCCCGAGGATGAAAGTAAGAAATTGAGGGTATTTGGTGATAAGTATCAACCTCCTTTTTTTACAAATCTATTTAAGGATTACTACATGTATACCTACTACTATGTATGCCATGTTTTAGAGTTAGATGACTTGATAATATGCTTATAGCTCCCATGGTTCTGGATTTTAACATTCAGAGCCACAATGTCATGACTTTTTATTATGCAAATTATTTAGATGGGGAAATTAACAAGGCCTTTTAACTTCAATAAAAAAACAACCGTGATAATATTTGTTTCAAACACTATTTATTATTGCATCTTCTTCTTTGAGAATAAAAATAATAAGTTATCAAACATAAGCCTTTGAGAATTAGAGATGAATATCATAATGGAAATTTACAATAGATTTAAATGTGGAACTCCATTTGGGATAGTAGGTACCTCAGGTCTCACTATTTGCATTTTGACAAATTCTTTGTGAAGCAACTATACATAGAATTAGGTCATCCATGGAATTACATTGTCTCACCTAAAATTCAAAGGTTTCTAAGACCTAAAGACTATGGAGAAAGAGTGTCTATTAATTTCAACCGGGGAGATTCATATACTTTTATAAATTGTACCAAAATCTGGTTGTATGGCTATGAGGGGCTCCCTACTTGCTACCCACGACTATACTAGATAGTGTGTCCTATTTGGAAACTATTAAGTAGATGCGGGATTCAGATTATATGCATTTGAGATCTCAACACAAATAATCTTTTATGCCTGGTGTATTGCATTTTAGATACTTTATTGTTATTGTTGTTGAGGGGTATAACCCCATTGATCAAAAACTTGAACACTGCATTTTTTTAGTGGGTTATCTAAGGAGATAGTTTGATCTCAAAGGTTTCATTAATAACACTAGGATAACACAAAAATTGGAAGGTTACGGGCTCATATTTATTGGGTCTATGATGAGCTGGTAAGAAACTTACCAGAAGAGTATGATATGAGAAAAATTAGTATGTATAAAAAAGCATAGCTATAGAAAAATGGAAGATTAGACATAATCCATCATACAAAGGTGCATTCATCGAGGAACGAGATCAAAGAAAGTGATTTAAATTGATGTTGCAACATGAGTCACAACTGGTAAGGAGTGTACCCTCTCATATTTTCACAAGGATAGGGGAAAAACCTTATGAACAAGAGGTGAAACATATGCAAGTCGAGGCAGTCAGTACCCCTATTGATTGTATGTCCCCTCAGCCTACTCCAGAGACTAGCTTCTAAGTTAACACATATGATTCAAAGGAGGAAGGTGGCAGTGATGGAGAATATCAAAAAATTGTGAAACCTATAATTCAAGAATATGATCCTCCTTAAGCTAAGTAATTTATTGAGATTGAGCCCTTTGACCAATTTTTTTATGATGTTAGATATTTGGCTGCTACAATATTTATCTCTGATGATTTTTTAATCGAGTTTGCTAAATTTAAGGCTTTCATTTTATAGTAAAAGGGAAAGAAAATAAGAGACAGGTTAAATGACATTATTCCTGAAATGTGTCTGTTGGCATGAGGGATTGCATCTGAAATGCTTAAGTATGATACTCAGTTGTCTCGTGAAACAGGGAATGATGTTCAGGCCTATGGGTGTTCCTATAGTGAAGATCAATCTCTGGAGAAGGTCGGTTTCCTTTAGACATTCACCTAAAATTATCTTACCAAGGAAAAGAATAGAAATCTTTCTTACATTGAAACCTATTCTAATAGGTGATACACCAAACACTGAAATAAAATGCAGCTGGAAAACTCACAAAATCATTGAATAGAGAAACCTTCTGCCTCAAAACTCAGCTAATTATGCTTACATAAAATATTCTAATGAAAGGCCCTGCTTTAATGATGATAAAAATTGGAAAACAATAATGTTTTTACAATATTAATACACCACAAAACTTGAGCACAAGCATAGACCTACACCTTAGCACATTACTTTCTACATTTAATACTAAAGGAAATTGACAAAAATGAAGGTAAAATACAACATTGACATCAAGTCATTCACAACACTAATAAAAACAAAAAATGAGAAGGAAACAAATCTCTATTATTGAATAATCATGAAAAATACAACCACAATCTGGGGTGCTCAATACAATATATGCCTCAAATTTGAAGAAGAAAACTAAGGCAAAAATAATGAAACCTTAAAAGATGACCCTAAAGGAGAACTTATAGATCCAAAATCCTCTAGGGTCAAGAAAGAATGAAACTCAAGTCAAAAAGAGGAGAAGTTGTGAGAAACATGTAGCTAACCACCTCAAAAGACTCTAATGTGGATACTCTACCAATGTTGGCCCTCAATTGAATGCAGAGCTGCCCCTCAACTGAATAAAACTCTCCACAAGCATGTAGATCACCAAGGGTTGAATGATAACAAGAATCCCCCAAAATAGTCTGTTCAAACTAAAAGATACCATAAGTGAACTATCTCAAAGGCGAGCTAAACAAAAAATAACCCCAGGTGGGTCCCACAACCACTCCAAAACTCTCCAAAAGAATGCAAAAAGAGAAGCCCTTCATGAAAGGCCCCCAAATTCATCTCCACTTCTTCAAGGCTCAGGTTACATGCAATCTCTCTCAAACCTTCTACTTTGTTTTCCTATTTATGCATTTAAAATTAATATCTATTATATCATTTACAAAATACCATACAATAAATATATATATTTTTATCAGTGATTAGATTAGTTTTTATTGATTTCAGAATTCAAAAGTACAAAAAATGTCACTATCCACTGGCTGAGTTTCATTCTCTACTCCCTACTTTGCCTATTCAACATGTGCATCCATATTTATCTTTACACTATGTCTCTTAAGAACTTACAAATTCTAGTTCAACCATGCAAACACTACATATGTCTATTATACCCAGATATAGTTAATCTTCGCACTCAACAATCAAAAAATTTATATGATTACATTCCAATTCAAACCCATCACTTAGCCAAAATTGGGCCTAATTCATGCATAGTCTATCTACGGATCAACAAAACTTAGGTACACCTAGAAAATGGTTATCTATGCCACTTCTTCATCATCTCCTCCCTAAACTCAGTTGGAATGAATAGTTTTTCACGGGTGTTGATCTTGTTCTTTTAGGTCTTCCTTGTATGCTACCCCCCATCCCCCTCTCCTTTTGCATACTACACTGTGGCAATTGATTTCCTCTTTGTTACTTTCATCTTCCTTTGCACTGCTTATACTAAGCCCGCCAGTTACTCCTCCTTATTATGCACGTACAAAAATAAATCCTCCTAACCACCCCGAGCATCCAATATCTACTTCTCCTTTGGATTTGAAGAGCTCCACAGTAAGAAAGGATGATATTCCCCTGTTTGTCCCACCACTACCCTCCACGGGCCATCCCCTATAATAATTCCCACTCTAGGTTCCGCTCTCCCCATAATGAGGATCATTCCCCAGCCCATTTTGGGCATACACAGAGTCTCATGACCTTTAAGGCCTCCTCCCTACTACCCAACTACAACACCCATGCGAGGAATATGGAAGAGATGATGAGATTCGTTTGCTGGCGGAGGCCAATCTTCAAATACTCCTCCCCCAACAGCTTCACCACACAACCCCATAATCGATCATCCTCAAATTTGAACACACCCCTCATTCTCCTCATAGTGATTTCCCCCCTAAATGCAGGCAATTGATTTGGCGAGTTTAAAGAAAAATTTACTTCCATTATCTTGACCCTTATCCTTCTCGCTAATTCTCCAATATCATGTTTAGGAAATCTTTCCCTAATGCCAGTGAAAGAGTATTTATTTACTCTAGAAAGTTCTAGATCATTCCAAAGTTTAGACCTCATCACATAGCCTTGTGATGGATTCATGATGACTTCATCATTAAATCGACACCAATACAAGAGCCTGCCAACTCTCACAATAAAATTTGATCACATTTCCCAAAATCTTTGTGTACCCTCATCATTTTTTGACTCCCAATTTCATCAACCTTTAATATTTTTATCTATCAACTTTGGTAGACTTAAAACTTCGTTATTTCCTTAGTTCAATTATCCACTCCTTTTGAGTGTTTACCTTACTATTAATCTAGGGATTCTGCATTGATGTGCCTAAATTCTTCCAAAAATTCCTCCTCTCATTTCTCTTGGAGAGATACCCCCAGATTAGATAATTTGTCAACAACATCATTCACCTCTCGTACCATATGTGATATTCTGAATTCCTCAAATGTTCCTAGCATTGACTTTATCCTGTGTATATGTTATTTCTATTGCGATACTCCAACCTCTCCCTTGATAATGGCATTCACCATATATGTAAATAATCTTCCAGGTACAATTTCCTTACCTTCATTTTCTTGGCCATCCTTATTGCCAATAGTGCAGCCAATCATTCAGCTTCATTATTCATACATGTCGGTATTCTCTTTGCTCCAAGCATCTAGATATTTCCTACATCATCTCTAGAAGCATATCTTGCACCCGATGGTACGAGGTTTCCTTTTGAGGCACCAACAAAATTCACTTTAATCCATCCTCATCCTAGAGACTTCCAAGAAACTGACCTAATTGTAGCAGAAGGAGGATGAACCCTCAGTGGCTGCTGTTTAACGAATCTACCATATAATAAATGTTAATTACATTTTTTGTTCAAAAAATAGAGATAATAATATATTAATATTAATATTTATTAAGTAAATAAAATCATCACTCAATAATATTAACTTTAATTAATATTTATCAAGTAATAAATTATATCACATAATAGATATTAATATAAGTTTATTATTATTACATAAGGCCCACATGATAATTGTTTGAAAGACATTTTTGATAAAAACATAAGGCAAAAATATTTCACCCTAGAGTGACCATTTAGGTTTCTCCAAAACCTTAAAAACTAAAGCTCTTTTCATTTCAGTTTGATCTTTTCCTTTGCTCTGCCTCTATCTGCGCGATGGAGTCTAGGGTTCTGACAAGGTTCGATGGAGATCTCATAGATTTTCAGTGTAAATTTACCATTTTTCAATAGGTACTTGTTCTTTTCCATGCTCTTGAGCTTTATTTCTTGAAACTTTTGAGTTTTAACCTCCATATTGATTGTGTCATCTTGAAATATCTATTGAAATAATTATCCTTAGCGTTCCTTGTGTATGGTTACATGAATGAGCTGCTACTGTGAATGCCTTTTTGGATGAGATCTGGTAATGACATTTGAAAAGATAAAATGTCTTCCATATGTGGCCATGTATGCACTTGTCCTTTTTTTGAAACCTTGTGCATAAATCTTTAAATTTGGTGAGCTCTTTTTACATTCACTATTTTATAAATGCAATTCCCAGGCTCTAGCTCTATATAATCTTTCCCCTTGTCTCTGTGATGGACATTTGAAAAACTATGTAAAAGAAAAAAAAATAGCATATTTATGCTTTAAAAATGAGTATTTCAGAAAAATTGAAAGAAAACAAAACCCCCTAGTCTTTTCTATAATCTTTTGTAGTGGTGGATTTACATATCCATTTTACCTATGTATCACAATCATGTATATTCTGATATGACCATTGTATATTGTAATATGACTATCTTTCCCTAGCCATGGGTGTTTTTTTTGTTATAATCTTGTATCTCTGGTTCCTCAATCTATTCACTAATTTTTTATTGTATTTGGGTATTATGAACACAGTGCTTATGCTTCTTGCATCAATGTTGATTTTATCTTTATGCACTCTCAACACATACACTAATTTTCACATTATTTTTTTCTATGAAAATAGTTTTGTGTGTTGTATCTTTCTCTTCAAATTTGTAAATATGACACGGTTATTCTTTCATCTTTAACTTCATTGATTTTAGCTTCCAATGCAATATATAACATTTACAAAATCATTTCATTATTAATGAATAGTATTGCACACTTGCAACATTTGCTTGGACAGATATCCCACCATGGCTATGATGGTCATTGTCTATATAGCTATGATGACCTCACTTATTAAAACCACTTTGACTCTTAGAAATTTTTGGCTCATAGCAATTATTTCCATGTTCTTTGTGCTCTTTTGTTTTATGCAGATACATATATAGTTGTGCCCCACATTTAACCTTTGTTCATTAATTGTCCTCTCACATGTAATAGGGCATTTAACATGATCACACCACTATCCTTTATGAAAAAAATCCCTACTTGATACCATGCTTACTACATAGCATTTCCTATATCCATGAATTTGTGCTTTATATTACTGTTAATAGACTTATTTTTGTTTTCTTTCAATTGAGAAACATGCACCTTTCTTCATACCAGTGGCTTCTCATTGATAAATTTGCACCTTTTTAAAATTGAAATCTGCATCTCTGATGTCATACTCTAATGTCTTCTCTCATTGTTGATAGTGTTTGTGCTCTGATTGCTATAATTGGTCATATACTATGGTATATTTAACCCTTATAGCTACAAAGTTACAACATTGCTTGGATAATGACTTGGACTACATTGATATTTCAGATACCATCCTTCCTCCTTATAATAGCAATGTCCTTTTCCCTTATTTAATGATGTGTTTGTCTTGTGACATTGCTTTCAATCAGTGTTTTGTCATTGATGGATGTCCTTTAATTACACTTATTGTATAACATTGTGGTGGTTCCTTCTAATGTCCATTACTAATGATCCAAGGTATATCTTGTGTTGTCATTGACCCTATTGTCATTAAGATACTTTTGTTATAACAATGAAGGTTGAAAGTGAATCATATTTCTAAAAATTATTGTTTTGAACCTTACAAACCCTGCTTTTGTAGCTCCTTATATCATATATCATTTCCCTTAAAAGCATGTATCATTGTATCTTTCTTCTTTTTCTCTGATGAAGTCATTGTTGTCTTCTTCATGTTTATAGCAACATTATTTCTCTATGTATCATGTGCGTGTAGATTCTCTTTTGCTAATATTACATTTTCTTATGATTATCATTATGTATCTTCCATTTAACAACATATTGGGCTCAACCCTCAAGGGAGTCCAATTCAATCAACATGTTGTTCAATGAAAAATATAAACTTGTTCTTGCACATGAAACAAACTAATTAGATAAAAACATGCATTCTTATTTACTCTCTTGCTCCATTTTTAACACTCGTAGTTGATCGAATGCATTATGAGAGTAGGATATGTGTATGAGATTGATTGCATGAGTAAGGATTTGTGACCCCAATCTCTAAAAAAATCATCTTATCTCTCCTTGTAGGTTCTCTGGATGCCCAAGTAACTGGAGTTGAGGATGAAGGATGAAGACACCTCTTTCAACCAGGATTCATCATTCCAGGAAATGACAGGTCCCATTTCTTTGTTTATGCTTTATTCCTTTATACATATTTTGCTCTTTTAATGTAAATATCTAGTTATTCCCATGACTTGTGTGGGATTTGTTCCTTACTTTAATGAATGAAAGAACTTTTTATGCAAATTATTGTATGGTTTTATGATGTAATATATTTGCATGAGCATACTATGATGTTCTTTATCAACATTTTTCTTTCCGTAAAGAATACTTAGCAAAGTTTTAAAATGTATATTTCACCTTAAGTGCACAATTTGTCATAACTCTACCTGTTTGAGATGGAAGCAGAAAATAGGTAACATATTTGGTGACATCTTAGGGGTGTTTTCCTACTAAACAACTAGACCATTCGTCTTTATGCAAATCCATTAAGCACAGATTCATCTTACTTGATAAAACTTAGAAATTTGAACCTTTTCAACTGAATATGAAACAAAACTAGCTGAAACTGAAACACACCAAAACGGAAACTCAAACTATAAGAACCTAAGTTGTTGAACCTCATTAGGTGCGAGGCAAATTTCTATGGTATGAAATAATGAGTTAATTAACTCCTGTCTCATATGATGGAAATCTTCTTCACATAGTATAATGTATTTCAGTAACTTAGCTTAAGACCACTACCACATGGCTAAAAACTGAACTAAATGTTGTATTTATGATCTCTCCATTAAAAAATTATGCATTGTCTATAGCAGTTAGCCAAAAGGCTCACTACTATGAAGGATGTATGCTTGTTTGATTGAGATATGATAGGGACAACATTAATAACTGTAAACCAACTAAGTAAAACTAAAACCTATGCAATGAGAACTCATTGAAAACCAAACTAAAAAATGAAATGAAAACTACCCTACCTAAGCTTACCAGTAATCAAGGCTTCAGATACATCCATTGAATGAATGATTAAAATAGCTTCCCTTTATCACCAACAAAGGATGAGTTAGATTAATGTGAATAACTAATAATATATGAAGGATGGCTAGAAATATAAATAATTGTTGTAGCATAGCTTGAAAATCACAAGTCAGATCACATACCCCTTGATTTTGGCCAAACATATTGCTAGTTTGGGGTGCATATACGAGTTAGATCTATTGTCTTGTAGTTGTAACTTCATTCTTAGACTCTATCCTTGAAAGATGCTTAATTGGGCAACTTTTGAGATAATAAACTTTGAATTCTTACAGTTGTTATCAAGTCTGTCAATTGCCTCCTTAACCACCACATCAAACTGATCAAAAATATTAAACTCATGGGAATCAAAAGATAGTGCCATTTTTTTATCTATCTCATGATGTTGATAAAAAATAATCCTTTTCCAAAGGTATCAAATTACCATCAAGATAAGAATAGAAATCTTAAATAATTCTCTCTTGATTGCTCTCAAAACTCATACCTTAACCGAGTCTACAACCATATCAAATCCTTGAAACTTCTCCTCAACATTGTGGATGATGGGCCATTTTAATGGCATCTTTTATATACCTTAGGAGAACTTTTTTCTAGGACCTTTCTTATGTTTTTTGTTATTATTCCAAAACTTTATGCTCTAAAACTGTTATTATGTGATATTCAATCACTGAACCTATGCCATGGACATATGCTACTTAATCTTCTTTATGATGATGAATATGCTCTATTTTGTTTCTATGAACTCATGATCATATTTTATGAATGAATTGACTATTTGGACAATAGATAATGTTTGTATTTTGAATGAATTCCATGAATTATTTTATCCTAACAGTGTTAATGCAGCCCATTGAAGTAGCAATTGACATCCGGTTTAGATGAGCACGTCTTTGTGTTTGTCCCTTGACGCGGTCCTGTAGCAGACGCACATGGATGAAACGTCAACGCAGCAGTGGTGGAAGTTTTCCAGATTGATCCAGGTGGAGACAATTGAGCTGAGACTTGGGAAAGCGCAATAATTTATTTGATGAAATCTAGGAGAGAGTGGGAATTTGTATCTGTTGTCTATGTAGTTCTTTCCTCTCTTCTTGACCGATTCTATTTCCTACTTTCTAGTTTTCCTTTCCGTTAGATAGTTGTAATAAAATCTCTGCCTTTTCTTAGGGCATGTGGAGTTTAGCAGTTAGATGTTTTTCCCTTTAAATAAATCCCAGCTCCTATGTGAGAAGGAGGGTAGTAGTATTGATATAGTTGCATTCTGTTATTTCGTAGAAAAGAATTCTTGTACTCTTTTATTCAAGATTAATGAGCAAATGAAGTTTTGAGTTCAGTATTGTGTAATTGAGTATTCTGGGTACTCACCCAAGGGGGCACACTTGGTGAGGAACCCATATTTTAGATTCATTCTAGTTAGTTCATTTTTCCTACATTTATGTTATTTCAAATCCTATGTTGGACAGCTCCTGCAGCCAAAACCATAGGACAGCTACTGCTTCCTACAGCCAAGCAGCAGAGTAACTAAAGCATTATAGTTGTTTGTGTGCATTCTTCTATCCTGCTAGCAGCCTTCATTGCCATCATTTATTTTCAAAGCATTTACTTAAACAGCATTAGTTTAGATTTCCTTTAAGTATTCATTTCATGCAACAATAGTATAGTTTCCTTTCGAAAGTATTTATTTCCTGCAGCCATAGAGTAGTTCATTTCCAGCATTTATTTCCTGCAACAATTATAGAAAGATTGGTTGAAGAAGTGCTTGGTGCATATATTTTTCTGGCTTGTTTCAAGTAACATGTCCCTGGGTTTGACATATTAAATGAGTTTATTGTAAAGTGGATGAAGTGCTTGGTTAGATGTCCAATCCATAAGTTAAAAGGATTATTCCTAGTTTCTAAATCTTTATAACAAGCGATCATTTTTGGTGCCATTGTCGGGGACGGTGCTAAGCCTGGCTCTTATTCAAACCATTCCTGGGATTTGTTTACATGCTTTCATTTCCTGCTTCCATTAGATTAAGCCTTCTCTATAGAAATAAAACCCCCATTCACATCATTCCATACTATTTGCATGCATAATAGACGAAGAGACACCCGAGGAAGGTACTTGCCAAATCCACACCACAAACTATTTGAGGAAGAGAACCAATTCATTGATGCCATTGTTGAGCTCCCTGAAGCCCCTTCATCATCCTCATCTTCTGGGGGTGATTTTCATGGCTTCTTCCAAAAAAAACTCGAAGCTAATCAATTTGCTGAAGTCTTTGCCAACCCAGAACCCCAGAACCCTCAAGAAGAAAATCCTTGGCAGTTAGTTGTTTATCAAGCTCATAACCCCCCTCAAAATCCACCTCAACAACAAACAAGGATGGCTAGTCCTACTACATTTCCTTTCCCCATCTCTGATCAACAAGATAATAACAACCTCAAAAATATTCCCTCTTCTGCTCTTCCAAAATTTTACGGCCTTGTCACAGAGGACTCGGATACCTTTCTCTTTGATTTTGATATCCTTTGTAAGAGCTATGACTACACCACTGGCACCCACAGGCTTAATCTCTTTCCTGCCACACTTAAGGAGTCTGCCTTGCACTGGTTTATGTGTTTAGGTCTGGATGTTGTCCATAATTGGGATGAAATGAAAGATGATTTCCTACTAAAATATAAGGAGTACTGTCAAGGGAATGATATGTGAGGGGATGAAATCTTTAAGATGTCACAGAAGGAGGATGAGAGTCTTGAGGTCTATGTCTCAAGGTTTATGTTTAGTTTGTAGAAGAATACTCAGCACGAGCTCAATGAAGAATCTCAGAAGCTGCTCTTTTTGAGAGGCATTCATGACGGATGCACAGAGGCACTAGACCTCATGGCTAGAGGAGATATCACCCAGGCATCATGGGATGATATCCGAAAGATCTACCTTAAATACTCAAGAGCTGCTATTAAGAAAGGAAGGGGGTATAGGTCCACCCTGGGCAAGTCCAATGGTGTTGGTGCTTTACGGACTGAGATAACGAGTCTCTTGTATGATTTTAAGTAGGATATCATCAACAACATGGCCACACAACTAGACACCATGCAGGCGAAGAAGAAACGTGAGGAAGCCGAGGCTATGCTTGCAGAATTTTGTCCACATTGTAGACAGAAGAAAAGAGACTACAGATGCAAACTAGTCACTAACATGGAGACTACACAAATGTCGACTGATTATAAACTAATTGAACTAGAGGATGAACAGTTGTTCTTCATCTCTCAACAATGACCATGGTTATAGAGACAAGGTATGCCCCAGGATCCTCTTTCATTTAGTGGTCCTTTTTATAATAATCAATGGCCACCCCCCATGAATTAACCAAATCCTCCCTGGAATAATTCCCAGAATCAATGGCAGAATTACCCCAATCCACAGTGGCCAAACCATCAGGGAGGTTGGAAACAACCCCAAGGGGGATGGCAGCCACCGCAAGGTAATTGGCAGCAAAACCCACAGTGGCGAGGCGGCCAACAATGGCCCAATCAACCACAACGATTTTTGCCACCACCCATGCAGCCTCAATAGCAGCAAGCTCTTTTTCCACCTCCTGAAGCCACTAATCTGCCTCCTAAGCCCACTCAGTTACCTACTTAGCCAAAACCAAACCCCAATAATTGACCTCTTCCTTTGCAGAAAAATGTGTATGCCACAGATCAGTCGTAGTATCCCATGCAATACCCTGCATATGCAATCAACCTTGATGATATTCACCTATGATCATGTACCACTCTTCCAGCACCCGAGCCTCAAGTAATCACTGAAATAACTTATGAGGAGACTAATCACCCTAATAATCCATCTAATCTAGTAGCCCCTATAACACTAGCTAAGACCAATCAGCCTCATGTCCCTCCTTTCCCACAAATATTACAGCAAAGTAATCTGAAGACCATTGATGAGTCAACTTTCAATATCCTAGACCAACTAAAGAATGTCAGCGTCCAAATTCCCCTTTACCAAGCAATCAAAGATGTTCCCACATATGAAAAAGTCATCAAGGAAGCCTACTTTAAAAAGCCTGGCCACAAGAAAAAGGATCCCCAGACTATCCATGTACTGGGCAAACTGGCAGATATCATGTTAGGAAAGCTTACCATCCCAAAATATTCTGACCCTAGCAGCCCTGTTGTCGAGGTCATTATTAATGGGACTGCTATAAAAAAATGCCTTGATTGATCTAGGAGTTTTCATTAATGTCATGACCAAGGACATTATGCAATTCCTTGGTATCACTAATCTCCACAATACACCTATTTTCCTACAGCTAGCAGATAGTTCTACTGTAAAGCCCAATGGAGTAGTAGAGGACATTGTGGTGGACCTAGAGTCTGTGTCCTACCCTGTAGATTTCATGATCCTTTCGCCAAAAGCCACCCTGGGGGGCTATCCAACTATTCTGGGATGTCCTTGGCTAGCTACTGTTGATGCCTACATCAGTTGTAGGTCAGGGGATATGACCATTTCTGACGGTCAGCACACCAAAAACCTAGCCTTATATCCTCCTGCCCAACCTTAGATGGAATTAGCTTCTCCCATATGGCCAGATGTAGGAGAGGAAGCCGAAGTGATTAATTCAGTCTCCCAATTAATGATGTTAACAAGGGATCCCTTCCTACAGCTTCAGGAGGAAGATAAGGTAATCACCAGCATCCTGCATAACCAGTATGGACTGAACTTAGACCCTTTGGATAGTTCCTTCCAAAACTACTCCCTGTAGCTGCTATACTCTGATTACCAAATATCTTCCCTTGTGTCCACTCAGCTCTATCACCAAATTCTCCCCTATGAGGTTCAAATACCCTCATTAATAGATGCATCCATGAAGGAGCTCACACAGCAAATGGAAGTCTCCCTTGAATGCTGCTTAAATATCAATAGCAAACATTCTCCTCAGCAGCAAACATCATTAACCAAGCTACTGAAAACTCATGCTACCACTTTTTCCTGAGATTACGTTGATATGAAAGGTCTGGACCCAAAGTTATGTACTCATAGGATCTTTCTAAAAAAAGACAAACCCCCAGTAAGACAAATCCAAAGACGTGTCAACCCTGCTCTTTGTGAAATAGTCAAAGCTGAACTCCAAAAACTCCTTAAACCCGGTTTCATATATCCTATATCAGACAGCTAGTGGGTGTCCCCACTAATCATAGTTCCTAAGAAAGGTGGAAAGTTGTGTGTGTGTGTTGACTATAGAGAACTTAACAATGCCACCAAATAGGACCATTTCCCCCTTCCCTTCATTGATCAGGTTCTGGATTCTCTAGCAGGAAAGAAATACTTTTCTTTCTTGGATGGGTACATTGGATACAATCAGATCCAGATTATTCCAAAGGATCAGGAAAAGACCACATTCACCTACCCATGGGAGATTTTTGCATATTTAGTTCTAACATTTGGCCTCTTCAATGCTCCTACTACCTTCCAACAGGCAGTTATCAGCATCTTTGTTGACATTTCCCATGACTATATGGAGATCTAAATGGATGACTTTACAACTTATGGGGAAAATTATGAGGAAGCATTGATGAATATAGAAAAATTCCTCACCAGATGCAAAGAACATAACCTATCTTTGAACAGTAAGAAGTGCTTTATGATGATGCGGGAAGGAGTAGTACTTGGTCACTCTATTTCTACTCTCGGCATTCAGGTGGACCTGGCCAAAATTGAGGTCATTGTGAATCTGCCTACCCCAGCTAAATAAAAGGATGTTAGAAGCTTCCTTGGTCATGCTGGGTACTATAGAAGATTCATAAAGAAATTTAGCAAGATGGCCAGCCCCATGTATTCATTACTCACTAAAGATGTTGAGTTTGTCTGGACACCAGATTGTGAAGCAAATTTCCTGCAGCTAAAGTATGTACTTACTCAGGCACCAGTCCTTCGAGGTCCTAATTGGGAACTTTCATTCCACATACATACAGATGCCTCTGATCATGTTGTTGGAGCCGTTCTTGGAAAAAAAGAGGGTACACTAGAACATGCCATTTACTTTGTTAGAAAAAATCTGCAGGGGGCTGAGTTGAACTACACAATGACCAAAAAGAATCTATTGGTTGTTATCTATGCTCTGAATAAATTTTTCCATTATGTCACTGGTTATCAAATCTTTATGCATACGGACCATGTAGCTATTAAGTATTTGGTTAACAAGCCTACCATAATTAGAAGGTTGGCCAGGTGGTTGTTGTTGCTACAAGAGTTTGATATTACCATCATAGATAAGCCAGGAAAATAAAATGTGGTGGAATATTTTCTCTCCCACTTGTAGAATGCTGATGAGCCCTTGTCAATCGATGACAGCTTTCTTAATGACCACCTATTCTCCATTGCAGCAAAAACACCCTGGTATGCCGATATTGCTAACTATCTGGTTTCACAAAAGGTACCTCCACACTTCTCTCCAAAGGAAAAGCAGTTACTAATAGAGAAAACTTTCAAATTTTCTTGGATTACTGACTGTTTATTCTATACTGGCACCGACCAAGTATTGAGAAGATGCATTCGTGAGGATGAAACTTATGACATCCTTTGGGCTTGTCATGATGAGCCCTATGGAGGGAATTTTTCTACCAAAAGGACAGCCATGAAGGTACTGAACACTAGTTACTATTGGCCATCCCTTTACAAGGATTCAACCAATTACACTAGAAAATGTGATCGTTGCCAGCGGATGGGGCAGCCTACCAAATCTGATGAAATGCCACTCTTTCCTTAGGTTGTAGTGACTCCATTTGATAAGTGGGGAATCTATTTTGTCAGTCCCATCACTCCTGCATCAAATGACAATCAGTACATACTTGTATGTACTAATTATGTAACCAAATGGGTAGAGGTTAGAGCCATGAAGCATGCCACAAACAAAAAAGTTGCATAGTTCATGTATGAGGAGATATTTACACACTATGGTGTACCTTGTGAGTTAGTCATTGATCAAGGAGCTCAATTTACCTCCACATTGATTACTGCTCTAATGAATGAGTACAAAATCTGCCATCGCAAATTATGTCCCTATCACCCACAGGTGAACTGTTAGGCATAAATTACTAATAGGGAGATAGAAGCTATCCTCACAAAGATAGTATAATTTCACAAGAAAGCTTGGAGTAGTCATCTCCAAGAGGCAGTATGGGCCTACCATACTACATGGAAAACCACAACAGGGTTCACTCCTTTTGAGTTGGTATATGTAAAGACAGTTGTGATGTCGATTGAGTTTGAACATAAAACATTATGGATGACATTACAGCTAAACATTGATCTTACTAAGGCACAACATGACAGGATCCTGCAGCTTAACCAGCTAGATGAGATCAGGAAGGCAACCCTATAGCACACAGAGTTGGTTCAGACATAGTGAAAAAAATGGCATGACTCTCACATCCTTTCCAAATAGTTTGCTCTTGGTGACTGGGCTCTTTTGTATGACTCAAGATTCCAAGAAAACCAAGGTAGGCTTACAACTCGTTGGCTTGGCCCCTATGAGGTCATTCATGTTTATTCTAATGGATTTGTTCAACTCTCTACTATCAACCCTATACATTTCAAGTTACTGGTAAATGGTCATAGGGTCCGCCCATACCATAAACCACAGACAAAGGCCGATTTCCTATGGCAGTTTGAGATTTTTCTTGCAGCCACTGAAGCTCCTGTAGCTAAAGAACCTCCTCCTCCTACTGAAGATCCTCCTACAACCGATGAACCTCCTCCATCTGAAGATCCTCCTATAGCTAATGAACCTCTTTTGACTGAGGGCATTCCTGTAGTCACCCGGTGTAATTATTTACTCTGGTCATCTCTTTGAAAATTTCCCGCATGCAATCATAATAAATTTTTTGTTTCCCACAAAAATCTCTTTTCCATAATAAAACATCATTCCATCTGCTTTTTCATTATCTTTATCTGCCATCCACACATACATGTCATCTCATTAATGCGCCAGCTCAGTTTCCTTTTCCATCTATTACTCTGCCAACATCATCAAATCTTTTCGGATTTGGGCATTTAACGGTATAATATTCTTAGGTACACATTACTTTACTGTCCCCAAAAGTTTTTTATTTCATTTAATATGATTATGACACGTTTTACTTAATAGAGCGATTCATTCCTTATTTTGCTGTACATTTCCATGCAAGTGAGGACACTTGTAATCTTTTCGTAGGGGGCAGTAAATAGGGTTTTGTGAATAATAAATGAAATTTCCCATCAGCTCAAAACTTGCGTCAATTCCAAATCAGCTGTCATAATTACCAATCTTTGTCATTACTATTTTTTTACCTATATTGTACTAAGACGTCATATTAGAACTTGTGATTTGACAAACCCTGCGTTTCAACTGTCAAAACCAACCCTGTCTTTAACTCAAAAAATTTTAGCTTACTTTCACATCATTATTTCAAAGAAAAAACCTTTAGTTGTGTCTTGTTCGAAACTACTAGAAAAACTTTCATTTCAATTCTGGGCACATCATAGCAATTTTTCAGTAACCAAAAATAAGATTATCAATGGAAGCAAAGGGATTTTGGAGTTTTTCAGACATTGTTGGCATTCCAAAACTGCAGAATGGGTGGTTCTCCTATACAGCATGAACCATCAAATCACCTGGCATTACTAGAAGACTAGGACAGCATTAAGGTCTTTAACATAGTAGGTTGGCTCACCCATTTTGTTAGGTTAAATGGGTATGACGAAGATACGGCACTAGAATTTTTGAGAACATACAACAATGAAATTGCGTATGTTAAGGGGTTACAAATTGAAGTGCCAAAAGCACGGATTGCAAAAGTTTCTAGACTTCCATCTACAGGTGCAACATTTCCACATGGGCATGATGCATGAATAGCCAAAGAAAAATTTATGTTACCAGCAAATGCCCCAATGGATTATAGTAAACAAGGAGTCAAACAGACATCTCTTCCAGGAAAATTTCCTCAGTTAACCATTCATGTCATAAGGTACATTACTTGTGAAGGCTGTTTTTCCTTCCTGCATGCAGTTCACTTTAAATTGTTGAGCCACTTATGGCATAACCGTTTAGTGAATCTTCCAAATTTTCTTGACGCCCTTTTGAATTTAAGTGCTGAGGAAGTATAGAAGGGGAGCCATAATGCAATGACCCACCATGGCTTAATTAAGCTATTGGTGGAAAGGTCACTAAGGGATGTCTCTCCCATGACTTGGGAGAGGTTTATTGAGGCACCTCATATTGAGTTGTATGCAGAAGGCCCACGACCCAAGAATCAAGAAGAATGGGGCAATAACCCTAATGAGGAAGAAGAATTGGGTAAACAAGATGAGCCCTTGAATACTTCTTCCCCTTTAGGGGTTCATGAGGAAAATGTGCCCTTTGGTCATCCAAACCCTACTTCAAGGAGCGGAGAAACTGAGGCTCCCACAATTTCTCAACAAAAGGATAAAAAGGGTAAAGGCAAAGCCAAATTGCTAGAATACATAAGCCAAGATATTCCTATATCTACTATTTTTCTTGTGGCCAAACCTAAAAAGAAAAGGAAACTTTCACAAAAGCAATATGTAGCCTCTACAGATACCCCATTGCGCAGAAGTGTTCATTTGAACACCACCCAGCCAGAAGACACAAGTTCCCCTATGGTGGCTGATGATTCTCATATCTTCTCAGAGGAGCCCCTACAGGAACAACTGCAGACAAATAGTCCTATTGTAGAATGCCAAAGTATGGTGGACAAGGATCCTGCAGCCATTAATGTCATCCCAGAAGTAGCATGTGAGGAAGAAACTCAAATTGTCAGAGGAGAATCTTCTCCTCCACAGGATGGCATTCACGGGGAAAGACCCCTTATTCCAGAAAATATTCTAGGTTGTCTAAATAAAGAAGAGGACCCACAAGCAGTCAGGGCAGTCCCACATTGGCAACCTAAGAAGGTAACTGTTCACTCTCTATCGGTTGATTATTTCAATGCAATGCAATATCAAAAATCGATGTGAGAACTAGAAAAGGCAAAGTTAAGGAGGAAAATTGAAAGGAAACAACGAGAAATTGAGTTTCTACAGAACAACATAAATAACATTGCAGATTTAATTCTAGAATTAATGGAATGTAGGCCACCACCATGGGTTTATGCCCTATGCCTCAAAGAGAAGTTTTTTCTATTTAAATTAATGAGAATCCTTCGGGATGTCAGCTCAGGTATAGAAACCCCACATGAATTTGTGGTTGTTTATAGCACATCACCAGATTGTGCTCAGAATTTGCTGTGTGAATTATACCTACATTATTATGTTGTCCCTTCTAATACTGAATGGAACACCCTTCTACTTATTGGAGATATACATTTGTCAACTCTTGTTTCCTGGATTCAAAATGAGATAAACTATGGTGAGCAATTACATAAGTACAAAATTTTGGAAAAATCCATTTCCCTGCCTCTACTTCTGGAAAGTCGGTCACCACGATAGATTTACTATGACTGGATGCAAATTGTGTATGGATTTCATGATTCTACACCAAGGAAATAGATTCTAGAAATCCGTGAGGAAGTCTTCTCGACTTTTGAAAAAATGTCATTATCAGATGGAGACAAGGCAGCTACAGGGTTAAAACAGAGATGGGAAAGACTTACTTTGGCACTTAAGAAGGAAGAGTCACATATTCTGATTAACTTGCATGCTACAATGCAGTGTGTTAATTGGTTTATATGCCAAGGAAGACAACCAAGGCCTGATCATTGGTTGTCACTCACTTTCCAGCCTCCCCTGCTCTTATGGCCATTATACAGTTGCATAGATGATGAAATAGATGAGCAATAGGAACTGGGCAGATGGGTAAAGATGGAGCACACAAATGGGTTCTAGTGGCACGTTGGCACTGCCATGGTTGGAGAAACATAGGAAGGAGACCTCCAGGTTCTTACCAAAATCTAGAATGTCTCAGTGCCTAAGGACCGACACTAGTCTTCGTAGGGGGTAGAATGATGGGCCATTTTAATGGCATCTTTTATATACCTTAGGAGAACTTTTTACTAGGACCTTTCTTATGTTTTCTATTATTATTCCAAGACTTTATGATCCAAAGCTGTTATTATGTGATAATCGATCACTGAACCTATGCCATGGACATATGCTACTTAATCTGCTTTATCGGGATGAATATGCTCTGTTTTGTTGCTATGAACTCATGATCATATTTTATGAATGAATTGATTGTTTGGACAATAGATAATGTTTTTATTTTGAATGAATGCCATGAATGATTTTATCCTAATGATGTTACTGTAGGCCATTGAAGTAGAAATTGGCATTTGGTTCAGATGAGCATGTCTTTGTGTTGGTCTCTTGACGCGGTCCTGTAGCAGATGCGCATGGATGAAACATCGGTGCAGCAGTGGTGGAAGTATTCTAGATTGATCCAGGTGGAGACAATTGAGTAGAGACTTGGAAAAGTGAAATAATTTCTTTGATGAAATCTAGGAGAGAGTGGGAAATTGGATTTGTTGTTTATGCAGTTCCTTCGTCTCTTCTTGACCGATTCTATTTCCTGCTTTCTAGTTTTCCTACCTGTTAGATAGTTGTAATAAAAGCTTTGCCTTTTCTTAGGGCATGTGGAGTTTAGCAATTAGATGTTTTTCCCTTTAAATAAATTCCAGCTCCTGCGTGAGAATGAGGGTAGTAGTATTGATATAGTTGCATTCTGTTATTTCATAGAAAAGAATTCCTATACTCTTTTATTCAAGATTAATGAGAAAATGAAGTTTTGAGTTCAGTATTGTGTAATTGCGCAAACAACTCCTACAGCCAAAACCACAGGACAACTACCGCTTCCTGCGGCCAAGCGGTAGAGTAACTAAAGCATTATAGTTGTTTGTGTGCATTCTTCCATCCTGCTAGCAGCATTCATTGCCATCATTTATTTTGAAATCATTTACTTCCATAGCATTATTTTAGATTTCCATTAAGTATTCATTTCATGCAGCAATAGTATAGTTTCCTTTCAAAATCATTTATTTCCTCCAGCCATAGAGTAGTTCTTTTCCAGTATTTATTTCCTGCAACAATTATAGAAAGATTGGTTGAAGAAGTGATTGGTGCATATATTTTGCTGGCCCATTTCAAGTAACACGTCCCTGGGTTTGACATATTAAATGAGTTTATTGTAAAGTGGATGAAGTGCTTGGTTGGATGTCCAATCCCTAAGTTAAAAGGATTTTTCCTAGTTTCTGAATCTTTATAGCAAGCGATCAGTGGACATTTATATGCTCATGGATCGAGATTTTTCAACCTCATTTTTGTGCTATTTTTTATCATGATTTGCCAATTTTTTAGTTCATAAACATTTTATTCATTATAACTAAGAAATAAAGGAATTTCTATAAACAAATCAGCTTGAATTTAACAAATGTTAGCTTTATCTTGATCTAGCACCTGATGTTCCTAATTTTCATGTTCAAAATATGAATGATAGACATCTATACTGGACACAGATACCTCTATATCATCCCAAAATGAGTCCTCCTCATCCCAATTTTGATTTTTATGTGGGAGAGGACTGCCACTTACCTTTTTGCAGCTTTCATGAATGATCAAATCATCAAGGTCTTGAACCTCTTCTTGTTGTCTTGTAGTTGATAATGGTATGATCTAAATTTTATTGCGTCATCCTGTTGTCCTACATCTAGAACCTTTCCAATCTATTGCAATAGATTTATCCTATCATTTTTAACATCATATGCATGCATATCAAAAGGTACATGATCTAATTTTTCTACACATATAGCATCTTGCATAGAGAGGAAATCCCTAAAACTTGGAAATGCAAATTGGCGAACCACCACTTTAACGGGTTGATCTATATAAGGAGTTGCTTGGGCTTCTTGAATGGGTTCCTCATAAGGATGTACTTGGTCAAGAATAAGTTCTTGTGATTGAACAATTTCTCTAGAACTAGGGAATGCAAACTTCCTATGCTCTTCATTCATAGGCTCCTGAAACAAGGGAACAACTAAAATTTATAATTTCACATGTGGGAGACTTATGAGACTCACCTTGTTCAAAATTCATGAAGCTTGGAAATTTATGCTCAGAAGTCTCTTGTTTAGAAATTTTTAACCTCATCTATGCTCCTTTTGTAGCTATCTGTCATTCTAGATTCTCTTCAAATTGCCTCTTTTCATCTCATATTATTGATGTTGGAGATAGGCCTAATACTCTAACTACTCTTGTTGTTTCTTTTGTGCCTTGAACTCTTCATCTTGAAGTTGAGCCTGATAAGACTAGGCAGAGATGTATTGATTGGGGGCATATTGAACATATTGGCAACCTGCTATATCATGGTAACTTGGACTAAAAATAGGTTTGTGGTGGTTTGGATATGGTTGATAAGGATCTTTATGGACATTATTCTCATAACATGGTGATGGGTTTGCATGTTGTCCATAAAAATTTGACATCGCTACTCATATAAAGAGCTAGAAATCAAAATAGTAAATTATTTGAAACTTACCACCACTTGACCTTTGAAAAACCACTTGATTTTTCTTTATAGAGACAGTGTGTGAGTGGATCCTACCTCCAAAGGCTATAATATTGTTTTTCACACCAAAAATCAAAATTGTGTGGAAAAGCTTGGACCAAAAACAATCCAAAGTTCTCCACTGGGCATGCCAAAAACTACTGTCACGGGGGATTATGCTCAAAATACTTAAGTATGATACTCAAAAATCTCATGAAACATGGAATGATCTTCAGGCCTATGTGTATGCCTATGCTGAAGATAAATCTTTTGACAAGGTCAGTATCCTTTTGGTATTCACCTAAAAATATCGTACCAGGGAAAAGTATAGAAAGCTTGCTTGAAATGAAACCTATCCTAACAGGTGATACACCAAATACTAAAACAAAATGCAGTTGGAAAACTCACAAAATCACCCAATAAAGAAACATTATGCCTCGCAACTCAGCTAATTATGCTTGCATAAAAGATTCTTATGAAAGGCCCTAATTTAATGATGATAAAAACTAGAAAACAATAATGTTTTCACAATCTCAATACACCACAAAACCTAAACACAACCAAAGACCTACACCTTAGCACATTATGTTCTACATTTAATACTGAAGGAAACTAGAAAAAATGAAGGTAAAACACAACATTGAAATCAAGTCATTCACAACAATACTCAAAAATATAAATGAGAAGGAAACCAATCTCTATTGCTGAATAAACAGAAAAAATACAACCACAATCTGCATGTGCTCAATACAATGTATGGTTTAATTTTGCAGAAGAAAAACTAAGGAAAAAATAATGAACCCCCTAAACAATGAGCCCAAAAGAGAACTTATCTATCCAAAATCCTCTAGGATCGAGAAAGAATGAAACTCAAGTAAAAAAAGGGGGAGAAACTACCAAAAACATGTAGTTAACCACCTCAAAAGACTCTCATGTGGATACTCTACCCATGTGGGCCCTCAATTGAATGCAAAATTTCCCCTCAATTGATTAAAACTCTCCACATGTATGCAGATCACCAAGGGTCGAATGATAACAAGAATCCCCCAAAATAGGAGCTTAAATTGAAAGACACCATGAGTGAACTATCTCAAAGGAAATCTCAACTAAAAACAACCCCAAGTTGGTCCCAAAGCCACTCCAAAACTCTCCAAAAGCGTGCATAAATAAAATCCCTCCATGCAATTCCTCCAAACTGATCTCTACTCCTTCAAGGCATAGGTTACATGCAATCTCTCTCAAAGCTTCTACTTTGTCTTCCAATATTTTCATTTAAACTTAATTCCTATTATATGATTTATAAAATTCCATATCATAAATGTTAATTAGATTTTTTGTGCAAAAATTAGAGATAATAATAGACTTATATTAATATTTATTAAGTAGATAAAATCATCACTCAATAAATATTAAGTTTAATTAATATTTATTAAGTAATAAATTTTATCACTTAATAGATATTGATATAAGTTTATTATTATCACATAAGGCCTATGGGGTAATTGTTTCAACAAAATTTTTTGATAAAAATATAAGGCAAAAATCTTTCACCCTTTCGTGACCATTTAGGTTTCTCCAAAACCCTAAATATAAAAACTCTTTTCATTTCACTTTGATCTTTTCCTTTTCTCTGCCTCAATCTGTGCCATGGAGTCTAGAGCTCTAACAAGGTTTGATGGTGATCTTCTGGATTTTCTTGTGCAGATCTGCCACTTTTCAATAGGTAGTTTGAGCTTTATCATGCTCCTAAGCTTTGTCTTGAAACTTTGGAGGGTTTTACCTCCATATTGATCATGGCTTCATCTTGAAATCTTTATTGAAATAAATCTTCTTATCATTCCCTATGTATGTTTACATGAACAAGTTACTACTGTGAATGCTTTTTTGGATGAGATTTGGTAATGACATTTGAAAAGATAGAAAATAAAATGTCTTCCATAGGCGACCATGTGTACACTTTTCCCTTCGTTGAAACCCTGTGCATAACTCTTTAAATCTGTTGAGCTATTTTTCCATTTATTGTTTTACAAATACAATTCTCAGGCTCGAGCTCTATATAATATTTCCTCTTGTCTTTGTGACATACATTTGAAAAATAATGTAAAAGAAAAAAAATAGGACATCTATGCTTTCAAACATGAGTATTTTAGAAAAATGAAAGAAAAAATAAACCCTGGTCTTTTCCATAATCTTCTGCAATGGTGTATTTACATATCCATTTTACCTATGTATCATAATCATGTATATTCTGACATGAGAATTGTATATTATGATATGACTGTCTTTCCCTAGTCATGATTGTTTTTTGTTGTAATCATGTAGCTCTATGTCTGTAATTTATTCACTATTGTTTTATTGTATTTAGGTATTATGAATATTGTGCTTATGCTTCTTGCTTCAATGCTGATTTTATCTTTATGCACTCTCAATACATACACTATTTTTTTAATGAAAATAGTTTTGTGTGTTGTAGTTTTCTCTTCAAATTTGTAAATATGATATGGTTATTCTTGCATCTTTAACTTCATTGAATTTATCTTCCAATGCAATATATAACATTCACATAATCATTTCATTATTAATTAATGGTATTGCACAGTTACAACATTTTCTTAGACTAATATCCCTTCATGGCTATGATGGTCATATTCTTAATAACTATGATGTCCTCAATTTCTAAATTCACTTTGACTCTTAGAAATTTTTGGCTCATAGCAATGCTCTCCATATTCTTTGAGCTCTTTCCTCTTATGCATATACATATATAGTCATGTCCCACATTTAATATTTGTTCATTAACTATCCTCTCACATGTGATAGGGCATTTAACATGATCACGCCACTGTCCTTTATGAAAAATATGTTAGAGTAATATTTAGTTTGCTTATTAATTAAGTCATGTTGATTTAATTAGTTAAGTTATTACTCTTTAGTGCTTAAGCTTTCTCTTAGGTGCATTAATAATTAATTCTTTTATTAATTATTAATGTGCAACCTAGCTTTTTTAGGCTTTAGGGTTTTTGTTCACCTTTATAGGTTGAACCTTGTAATTCTTTTTTAATTAATTCAGATTATAATTTTGCTCTCACTTTTTCAGCAACTTCTGAGTTCTTCTCTTTCCCTCTTCTTGCTTCTCTTCTGTAACAGGTTCTTGCATGCAGGTGTTCTTTGGGTTTTGTGGATTTTTCTCTCAAATCCTACATATTATCAGAGCCACACTGCCACTGCCTGGTTTGGGGTTTGTGAAGCTATGATTCAAGGGCAAAAACCACAACTTTTTTGGGGTTTCTTCTTCATTCTGGAAGAGACACTTTTTGTGGAGTACTTTGAGCTAAAATGGATACCACCATCGTGCTCAAAAGGCCTGGGAGAGTTAATTTTCATATAAATTTTACAATTTTTGCCCACAGTAGCCTCTAGGAAAAATTTCTCTCTCCCAGGTCGTACGACTCAAATTTCTATAGGATTTGAGAAATACAAATCCACAGAATGCCAAGAATACCTGCATGCAAATAACCTGTTACAAGAGAGAAGCAGAAGGAGGAAAAAGCAGAACTCAGAAGTTACTCAAAATGTGAGAGAAAA
>MU225665.1:1646748-1679405 GCA_018584345.1 Thuja plicata
GGAACTGTGAGACAAGCCTTTGATCCATCAGAACATGTAAGGGTGTCTAAATACTCAAGCTCCTCTAAAGTATCATGATCAAAGGGTGTATTCTCTCTCCAAGAAATGGGTATGAGACAATCTGAAGTAGGATCTGCTGGGAATGTTGAGAGATTAGGGTCTCCATAGATCTCCCAAAGACGTTTCCAAAGTGGGTGAGGACAATCAATGTCTGATATAGCCAACACAGTGTCATGATCAACACTAGACACTATAAGTCCTACTATGTGATCTCTAATAATATCCCATGCTAATTTTCCCTCTGAAGTGGCTGGTTCAGTTATGAGATCATACAAATAAGGCAAAAAATTAAGCCACCTACAATGTGTAAGTATACCATTTGCCCATGACTCATAATTACCTCGTTCCATAATAACAACTGAAGGGTGAGTAGAAAAACTCATGATAACTCTTCTAAATGATAAACAAACTGAGAAATCTGACCTTATTGCATTTAGATCAAAACCTGGCGCAAGGAGGAGGGAAACAAAAGCTGCAACTTTGATACTAAAAATAGGTACTCAAATGGCCAAATATGCATACAAACTAACATCATCATCTCCGGCTCAGAAAGAGCTTTCCGACGATATTTTATTTTTCAAAAACGGACACCGTATGCAAAAGATATGGCCAATACACTGAAGGCTGCCTTTTTTGAAGAAGTGTCAAAACTGTGTGACGGTTTTGTGGACGTCAATTTTAAGCCTGAATGTCGACCTGCAAATGATGACATCATGCCTGCACATTGTACCTTTCCAAAAGGTACACACCTTTTCTTTCAAAGTTTTTTTTAAAAAAACTTTACAAAAGCTATTTAGAAACTTTAGAAAAAGGTATATTTTTTTTATTTTTTTTTGAAAAAAAACTTTGTAAAAAAATAAATTAGTTTTTTTCCTAATTTTTTGATTTTTTTGAACATTTTTCACCTCAAAATTTGAGTCGTACGACCTGGGAGAGAGAAATTTTTTCCCAGAGGCTACTGTGGCCAAAAATGACAAAATTTATATGAAAATTAACTCTCCCAGGCCTTCTGAGCGCAATGGTGGTGTTCGTTTTAGCTCAAAGTGCTCTAGAAAAAAGTGTCTCTTCCAGAATGAAGAAGAAAACCCAATGGGAAAAACCCCTCTCCAAAAAGAGATAGAAAAAGGTAAAAATGAAATGGCTCAAGAGACTCTCTCAAGACCATAAGTACAACCAGCCCCCCCATGATTTTTATTGATTTTTGCGTTAAAAAATAGTGCATGTAGTGTTAAAAATCAACGCAGTAGTTTTAATGGGCGTCGTCGTCAGTTAACCGCTAGTGGTTAACCTCTAGCGGTTAGCCTAACTACCAAGGTTAACTCTCAAACCCTTTTGGAGCTATTTTGGTATTTTGCTCATATCTTGAGCATACGGCATCGGATTTTTGACTTCCTTATATCATTGGAAAGATCTTTTTGAGCTCTATCTCATTATGCAGGTTTGATTTTCTGGTTTTGCAGTTTTGATGTCTATTTTTCCATTCAAAGTTAGAACTTGTGTTTTTCACACTTGGGGGCATATCTTTTACCTCCAAAATCCATTTTGTACAAATGAATAGGCATTGGAAAAGTGTTGTAATGATATTTCTATATTTACTGTCTATTTCATCATAAAATTTACCAAGTAAATTTTAGTTAGCTTTGTGTGTTTTTACACTTTGCTTAATTACTTGGACATTCTGACACCTACATGGGTTCTGTTTGCATGGGATGGGTTATATTAATTTGATCTAAATGTAGTAAGGTCAGATTTCTGAGTTTGTTTCATTTGAAGAGTTATCATGGGTTTTTCTACTAACCATTCAGTTGTTATCCTGGAATGGGGTAATTATGAATCATGGGCAAAGGGTATACTTACACATTGTAGGTGGCTTAATATTTTGCCTTATTTGTATGATCTCATACCCAAACCAGCCACTTCAGAGGGAAACCTAGCATGGGATATTATTCAAGATCACATAGTAGGACTTATAGTGTCTGGTGTTGATCATGACACTATGTTGGCTATATCGGGCATTGATTATCCTCACCCACTTTGGACACATCTTTGGGAGATCTATGGAGACCCTAATCTCTCTCCATTCCTAGAGGATCCTACTTCAGATTGTCTCATACCCATTGCTTGGAGAGAGAATACACCCTTTGATCATGATACTTTATAGGAGCTTGAGTATTTAGACACCCTTACATGTTTCGATGGATCAGAGGATTGTCTCATGGTTCGCACTCTTCATACTGAGACTTCATCAGCATCTCCTGTTGCTCCTGATTCTGTGTAGCAGAAAATCATACATCTTCCATACATAGATACTTTGGACTCTTATTTTGTAGACATATCTTTCTTGTTTGTTGAGTCTTATACTACGGATTTGGAGGATTATTTTGAGGAAATTCATCTCCTCTACCTTGACAGTCAGGTTATCACTGTTTTCCCACCATTATCTGTGCATTCTACAGTTGCATTTCAGGATTCTCCACCTGAGTTTGGAGTTGGCATCATTTTTTTCAGTTCAGACAAAGAGATTATTTAGCATCCGATCACGGAACACATCCTGAGACAGATTGGTTCATCACTCTGTTGATGGGGTTTTTCTGACCGGGTCCACCAAAAATCATAAGTTGTCACCGGGTTTCAGGGATACCGGCCAACTCCACCTACAAAGGTTGTCTGAGGAAATTATATTCTCAGGGCCTTCAAGCACCTGGGTGTCGGGTCACGATGGTGCGGGGATCGGTTGGGAGAAGTGACATTTTTCGAGGGGGATAGCTAGTTTCTTCAACTCAATACCTCCAGAGATTCAATAAAGTAAGGTTTCCCCTCGCATTCTACACTTAGAAAATAAAATGAAAAAGATCCTACGGGGTTAGAAACACTTCATCTAACTATAGTCATGTTTAAACATTCAGAACATCAATAATACTCTGACATACTACACTAAATACCGAAGAAATACATAACCATCAGTTAGAATTTCATCAGTAGCAAGGGAAAAAAGGTCCTTAATCAATTTTAACATACCAGAGTAGAAGACATAAAGAACATAAAGCATGAAATGCCATTAACTCAGAAGCAAGAATGCCAACAACATCATTGAAAAGAATTCTTCCTTCTTCATTAACATCTCTTCCAGAAAGCACTGGTGCGTGATACAATGGTGGCTCCAGGGGAGCATCTAACTATTAAAAAATAGAACAATAGAGCATTCAGCTCTGCAGCTAAAATGAGAAATCGCCTTTCTATTACTGTGGACAACAAAATCATCAATTTTGTCGACACTTGGAAATGGGCCGGTCTGGCTATTTATACAATTCTCTTCTAACCCTAACCCTATTTTACATCATGCTTCAATAAAATACAATATTCAGGGGCCAGTACTACCTGCACCACCCTACAAAAGACCTTGAGATGGAATAGGCCTGTCATGTCAGAAGAATGAGACAAGAATATAGAAAAAGAATTGGCCTCGAGAAGAGAGCCAAGAAGGAGAAGGAAGAAAGTAGGTCCCTCGGGGATCGAGGCTACATGCCTCATAAATGGGAAATGTGGTGCCCTGTCTCAAATGTGCCAGGTGTACTCCTGAGCAGTGCCTCGAGAAGACCATCCTGTCAGAAAACCAACTATTAAGTCGACGCCTCCTTGATGTAGCCAACCACCCTCTGACAGCTTTTATTAACCGCTTCTGAAAGTGACCAGTCAGCCTCGGGAACCGGGACATGGATCACTTGAAAGAATACAAAATTTTGGATCCGAGACTTCGGGATCTGAGAACTTACGTCCCCAAAAGATTAAAGAATACCCAATGCTTGAGTTTTCCCCAGCCTCTGGAGAAAGCTCAAGGTTGCTTATTATCATTGAAAGCCTGGAGGAGGCAGGAAATGCCATCTTCATCTATATGTTTTAGGCTGGCCCTTCGGTATTTGGCCACTTCAATTTGTTCCCCTAGGTCTGGAACATTCTCTTTAAACTCGTCAGCCATTCTTGCCACATCATGACCACTAAGTATCATGCGAGTTACCTTTGCCATCTGGGCCCCATCTATCCCCTTTGGGGATTGATATCGGGACTTCATTATTTCATCAAAACTCCCCAAAACTGAATCTTCAGGGGTACATGTATCTGTGCTAAGGGGATCAACCCCGAAAGTCTTTATTACAAAAGACTTATATAAATTGAAAGAATATTTCATAGTGTTAACCTTATCTTGTAGAGACCCTACCAGTTGCTTGATTACCTCCAATGTGAGGTCAATTCTGGAGTGTTGGGTTCTCACAAAATCAAATGATTCATCCCCCAGAATTCCAGATTTAGAAATCATATCCTCTCCCAGGGTAAGGAGTTCTTTGAGCTCCACCTTCCATGCCTGGTAATTCTCGACATCACCCTCCCACAGGTCAATAAGAGTTTCCGCCTGGTGAATGACCTGCCGGGCTGCATATTAATCTAGGAGGGTGGACACCAGGAAATGCCGGGTGTTTCCTATCTGTAGGATGACCCACTCGTCCACTTCTTGAGCTTTCTTCTTCATTACTCGTAGGGAGTCTATGTCACTATGTGGTAGATCTTCAGAGGTGAAGGCCTCCGAAGGAGCGACATTGATGGGTCGAGCCAGCTCAGTGAACAACCCCATAAGGTTAGCATTCTTTGCCTTTTCTACTTTGAGCCTCTGGGCTTCCTTCTCATAATAAGCTTCCACAATTAAGGACTTCATCGGCGCCTAGGGGAGGTGTTGCCACAACGATAACTATTTCTCCGCCTGGCCCAATTCGAAGAGTATGAATTGTCTGGGCTCTCTTGGCCTTTGGTGGGGCCTAGACTTGGGCCATCATTTCGGCCATGGAGAGAGGAGTCACGAGAGCGGAATGAGCTTTTCTTTTCCTGCTCTCTATCAACCACTGAGGCGGGAGGGGTGGCCTTCCTACCAAAATTTATTCCCTTGATTCTTCCCTAGTGTTTTGTGGCTGTTGCTCCTCAGTGGCATGGACCTTATCCATTCCTCTCCCTGCCTCTACTTTTGCAGCAACGTTTTCTTCAACCTCCATCTCCTCATCCTTGTCCTTTGTATCTATTACTTGGTCTGGACTTTGGTAGGATTCCTTGGGAATTTCTTCTTCAAGCTACTCATCTTGTTGCTCTTCTTCTACTACCGGGGCCTCTTCCTCTATTGGCACCGCTTTTGGTAGTAGGGGAGGTGTTGGGCTGAGATTCAGAGTTTGGGCCACGGTAATCACCTACCCAAAGGTTGCTCCCGGGAGTGGCCCTTGGAACATGGTGGCTAGGGTTACGGTTATTTCTGAAGGTCTGATTCCCCCAGCGGATGCCATTTGTTCACCTTGCCTTTGTTGGTCCACTCCCGGACCTTGCGTTGATTGAGCCTCGGAAGCAATCTCTAGCTCTGGCTCTTTTTCTTCAACCTGCCTTTCTTGTTCCTGTGTAGGCTCTTGTTCAGTATCTTCTTGCTCTGTAGCCTCTTGTTTTGCCCTCGGGACCTCTGTCTCTATTTGTCTATTGTCTCCCTGCAAGTTTTCAAACTCATCGATTGCAAATACATCATAAAATTCTTCTTGCGGAGGGGGACTAGCCGGGACTTCTGAAGTTTCTGTTTCCTTCTCTGGCTCCGAGGAACTGGAAGAGAGGATTTCTACTTGTTGGGATTGGTATGTTCCCAGCTCCGGCTCTGCCTTAGGATTTTTATTAAGCTTCTTCTTTCTCCAGGTAACCAAAGGTGGCCCCGCATCTCTTATTGTTGCTGCCTCCATGGGATCCACCCCTGTTGCCCTTATCATTAGGGCTGCTGATGACGGGGAGGAGGAGGGATGAATTGGCCCGGCCATGAGCAGTGGAGTGGCCAGCCGCGTTATTAATTTCTCCCTCATCTGTTGGGACACTGCCAGTGATTGTTTGATTTTTTCCTTGATGGATACTTATTGCGCAGGAGGGGTCATGTCTATTCCTTTCCCTTTATCCACTCCCTGCGAAGAAGTCCTGGCCCCCGGAGTCAATTTTGGTGCCGGTTGCGGAGTTAATTTTGGTGTTGGCTGGGCTGCTCGGTGGGTACTTCCGGGGCACACCTTCTTGAAATAGGTGTGACTTCGCTTGACCACCTCTCTAGTGAAGTCCTTAATTGTGGGCCCTTCTTGGGTGTCGCAGTTTCCTGGTGGGAGAGCCTTTGTATTGATCCCCTTTGCCTTGTACTAGGGATCTGTAGTGGGGGCGGCATCTAAGAAGTCCGCTGGGAACCTTCAGAGCTTCAACTTTTGCATCATATCAGTCGTCATTCTGATGTAGTGCCTGCTCCGCACCTCCACATTGTCTTGGCAATCTGCCTAGAAGTCCTCCATATGGATATGATGGGGCTCTAAAGCCCGGGGCAGTGTCGTTGCTATCCTTCCATGCGGATCAAAAATTTTCCGCGCTAAGTAAAACTCTCCCAAGTTGTAACTTTTTAGTTCATTGTCTGCCTCCTTTGCGATGGCTAGGCTGCATGTGTAATTCCCACAGGTGATTGAGAATGGAATGTTGGGTATCTTTTTGAGGGCAAAGAGGGTGTGCACCTCCATTATTTGCCTGCAATACTCTAAGAGCATGATCTTATCCCCACAGTGTTTGGGCAACAAGTAAGGTTTCCCAGAGAAGCTGGTGACCCTAATGTAGGTGTGCTGTTGGAATTGGATATAATAATGTCCATAACTATAGACCAAATTTATCGCCTCTGAGGACAGGCTGTATCTAGCGTCCTGGGTGGGTGTAAGCAGATGATAATAAATGAACGTGTCATTTACCCAGCAAAAACTGGGGAAGCTGGCCTCCCATTGAACTTGTTGGAAATGATCCCATGGTGCCTTCTATCCTAGGCCAATCTAGAGCACATTGTCTGTAAGTATGACATGGGCGTGGGGCCTCTGCTGTGCTAGGGCCCAGAAAACATAGGAAGACATGTAGAATTTCTTCTTCCTGTTCAGTTGTTGGAACTGGGAGTTGACATGGTTCAAGATTATTGTCACCCAGTCGAAGTATCCTCCCTTGGTGGAGATGCTGAGGAGGAAATAATACATCCATCTAGCAAACTCTTGGGCGGAGGGCTGCCCAAAGACCCGGGCCAATGCTATCATTCCCATTTAAATGCTCTCCTTGAACTCAGAGCGAGGAATTTCTATCTTCATTCTTTTAGGGTCCCTCTTTGGGGCCTTGAGACAATGGGTATTCATGTATACCCGGGCGGCAT
Source organism: Thuja plicata (assembly GCA_018584345.1). Classification (NCBI taxonomy): domain Eukaryota; kingdom Viridiplantae; phylum Streptophyta; class Pinopsida; order Cupressales; family Cupressaceae; genus Thuja; species Thuja plicata. The sequence continues at coordinate 1,654,031 of MU225665.1, forward strand.
CCTCCAGCTGTGTGATTTGGGCCAAGACATCAGTCCTTGTAACCACCGAGGCCTTATCAAATTGTGGGATTCCCAGGCTTGCTTGGAATGTGACTGGGTCAAGGGATACCAGAGGAGTGGGGTATCCCATTGGTTCTGAGGCCGCGAGCATAACGGCCCAAACAGAAGAGTTATAGTTGGTGGTCAGTGTCAAAATAAGCTCTGAAGATTGCACAAAGCACAAAAAACAAGCCACCCTAAGGATTCTGGAGTTCCCGACGTTGATTGCCAGCTGATCTCCAACCTGTCATTGGGTGTGCATTATTTTCACCAAGGCCTGCATCTCCGGCCATGTTTTGACACTGGTGTCGGTGATAAGTTTGACCTTGGACTCAATCTTTGAGCCCATAATGACATTGTCTTGCACAAATTTCATAGTCAAGGGCATCTTCTCCAAGGCCTTCTCCATTTTAGACTTTACTGCTGCCCTGGTGGCTACCGCGGAAGGTAGCTTTGGACTTCCGGGTGGAGATGATGCGGATTCTTCAGACATGTTTGGGAAATGAACTCCGGGAACCTGCAAGACAAAGCTACCGTTACAATGCGTTAATCAAAATAAATATTCTAGGGTCCGAAGATCTTACCATCGTGATGCTTGCTTTTCCTTAAAATTTAGTTTCATGCAAAGATAACCGAAAAGAAAACGCATCACATAAACTTAAGATTTTATCAAATGTCCGGGTTGGGGATTCTATCACACTTGGCAAAGACATAGGATGGATGATGGTAGGAGACCTAGAGCCTGGAGAAGTGACCGTTGGTGAGGATGTGTAAAAAGGCAAGTCATCACACCTACGTGGGCACCATGTGCGTAGGTATTAAATAGAAGTTATGGCAATGACGGTGGAGCCAACTGTCTGAACATGCAAAAAGTGAAGGCCACTTGGCTGGAATTGATTGTGTGCATGGGACATAAATGAGGTTCTGACTGGTTTCATGGAAGAGAGAGAAAACTGCGTGTTTGAAACTGGCCGAGAGCCGAGTTTCAAACAGGTGGTTTTCTGCCCCAAAACAAGTTCATGGGTGGAAAACCAGTGACACAGGTGACTCGACCACCTTGTCAAGCCACTTGGAAGGATATACATGAAGGTTGAGGAATATACAAAGACTATACATAAATATACACACATATTCACAAATATACTGCACGGAACGACGTCCGTGGGAAACCAGACGAGACAGAGTATAAAAATAGCTATCTACAAACTGACCACTTCTACACAGAGGGAAGACAACCCTCTGGCAGAGCTGACCCACCAACGGGTGGCAAAACCAAAAAATAGAAGATAGAAAAAAATAGAAAGATGACAAACGAACACGAAACAAACCAGAAGAAAATAGAAAGGTGAGAACGGAAACACCAACCTGAGAATGCTGAAATGTGGATGAAAGGAGTTACCGCGGGAGCTCTGTAATAGCTTTAGTTGTCAAATGGTCACAATTGCTGCCACAAAGAACTCGCAATTTCCTGAAAATGATTGGAAGTGTTAAGTGTTGATTATCACTAACTCTCTGCAAATTGCTCTGTTAATCACTCTGAGTATTTGAAAGTTTTAATCACGGTAAATGTGAAAGTGAAAAATAAGTCCTATTTATACCCGTGGTAAAAAGGTTAGTCCACCTCCTTCCGGAAATCTCCAGACAAGCAAACCTCCGGACCCCGGGCCTGGGGATTCCCCGCGATGATATCCTTAAGAACATCATGGCAAAGAATCCTGGAGTCCGGAGTCCGGTTCCCAACGAATGACAACCTCCAGGACCGGAGTCTCGGAGGTGAAAAACCAAACAAACAAAACAAAACAACGGGGAAGAAAACCCCAAAGAAAGAAAACAAAAGGGAAAGAAAGACAAAAGGCAAAGCCACAAGCAAAAAAAAACAAAAAGAAAAAAGGGGGACCCAACATTTTGCACACAAAATGTAGGGAAGGGGATGCAGGGCATAACAAATAGCGACTATCTAGGACAAATTCCTTAGCGTATTTGAGAACTATAGAATCCATGGTTAGTGAAACTGGAACAAGCCGCTTCTTGAAGCACCTAACAGGCAAAGAGCAACATATCTAAGAGAATCCAACCCACATGGGAGTTAGTCCAGAGTCCTTCATCAGTGGTGTTGTGTGTGCTTTGGAAGGAAATCAAGTCGATGACCTTTGGGAGGAGTAGAGAAGAGGCGCTAATTACATCGAACCAGTCATCAATTTGCTCGCTTCCCCCAGAGACCAGAGTTTTTTCCCACTTTTCCTCTTTTGTTATTTTGTTTGTTTCTAGGTGGGGAAGGCGGTACTTCTTTCACCATTAAGCTTAAGCTTAGCTAATTTTAATGGCAATACTTCTTTCACCTGTCCACCTATACTTAGATGTTTGAAGAGGGGATAAAGCTCCAAACCCGAAAAGAATTCCTTAAAGTTTCAAACCTGGGTCAACCAATTAGTAAAATTGATCTACCCTCAGTGTGTCCAATTATCTGTTCCTTATATTACTTGTGTTCACTGATTGCCAGACTCCCGGAGACAACACCCGATGGAGATTTCTCAAAATGTGCCATAACTCCTGAAACAACCCCGGAGACCGGGCTGGCTCCACTTATGTTAAAGATAGATTCTGAAGTTCACCATGTTGTAGACATCGTACCGGAAACCAGAGTTATGTGAAGCATTCCAATTCCTACAAGATGAAACAAAACGCCGAAACCTCAGAAGAAAACCAAAATTGAAAACAAACACAACAAAAGAGGACTGCCTTGGAGGACAGCCGACAAGGCTATTTACAAGATAGGGTACCTCGCACAAGGCACCTGAAAGAAATATTTACAAGCGAGAGGCTTTACATATAATACAACTTTGGACAAACTTACCCTATTCGAAGTAGTGTTTGAGAAACTGTCTATTAACGGGCAATGCGACAGGTTCACCAGTCAGGGTATTAAGGTGGTAAGTATTTGCCCCACAGATTTTTGAGATTAGGTATGGTCTGAGCTAGAGTCGTTGGAACTTGGTATGCTTTCCTTTCTTCTCCCGAGCCTTGTCCCACAATAGGACCAGATCCAAAATCTGAAAAGCCTTATATTGGGCTCTTCTGTCAAACCATCATTTTACCACTACTTGATGACGTGTGAAATATTCAAGAGCTACGTCTCACTGTTCTTCCATCCACACCAGATTTAAGAGTCAAACCTCTATGATGTTGTCCCTGTTACTAGATTCCTGCATAAACTGTAAAACTGGGATCTGTAAGTTAATTGGGAATACAGGTTTCTGACCATAAACCAGATGGAACAGGGATGTCCCCAAGGCGGCCTTAATACAAATGTGATCCACCCAGAGGGGAAATTTTAACTTTTGGTGCCAATCTCGGGGATTATGTTCTAGTAGGTGTTTGATCACTTCAAGTAGATTTTTGTTCGTTGATTTAGCAATGTCGTTTCCCTAGGGATAATAGTTGCTGGAAAAATTTAGAGTGATCCTACGATTGTAGGTCCATTCAAGTAACTGCACCGAAGAAACTGCTGGACCATTGTCACATACCAAAGCAAAGGGCATTCCAAACCTTGTGATGATGTTTTCTTCCAGGAATTTGATAACTACGTCTGTCGTGTTATTTTTGCAAGGTATAGCCTCAGACCACCGAGTGCAGTAATTAGTAGCAGTGAGAATGTATGGGTGGTTGGCAGACGAGTTAGGGTTGATTTTCCCGATGAAGTCAAATGCACACTGGGTGAAGGTCCTAGCCTCCTAGACTGGTTGTAAAGGCATAGCTGGGTTACGCTCACGATGTGCTGCAGTTTTGCAAGTATGGAATTTATTGACATGAGCGTAAACATCCTTGAATAGAAAGGGCCAATAGTATCCGGCCCGAAGGATCTGATGGGCAGTGGCATCGGCTGAACCATGCCCAGTTCCAAACTGCCTATGAAATTTATTAATCACTTTCACAGCTTGGTCTCTATCGATGCACCAGAGGTACACTCCCTCATAGTTTCTGTGGTAGAGCACGAAGTTTTTGATCATGAAGTGAGCGCTTTTCATCTGTAGGACGCGGTGTTTGTGGGGAGGTAATCCCTCTGGGCATTTATTATTTAGTAACAAGTATACCAAATCGGTATACCACAGGTCTTGAGTAATGGACTCCACTATGTAAGTTTGACATTCTATGCGGGGAGTCTCTTCTGCCATTGCTTGACTTAGTCCCTGGCCCCAGACTATCTTCATGGGCTACATTTCTAAGTCATACTCCTGGAGGATGGCCATCTATTTCCCCTGTCTCTCACCCAATTCACTTTGCATCAACAGAGACTTGATGGCCTAGTCTGGAATGATAGCATGTACCTTGCTCCGGAGAATATAATGCCAAAATTTCTTCACAGTGCAAACTAGAGCAAAGGCCTACTTTTCTAGTGATGAATATCAGACTTCGACATTCTTGAAGGGGGAGCTCATGAAAGCTATTGGTCATTCTTCCCCTTCAACCTTTTGGGTCAACACTACTGCGGCAGAATGCGGTGAAGCAAAAGAGTAAATGTAAAATGGAAGGGAATAGTTCGGACTAGCCAGGACAGGTTCTTCTGTTATTGTTTGTTTGATCTGGGCGAATGCTTTCTTTGTTTCAGGACTCCACTCAATCTTGGTATCCTTCTTCATCATCTCATTGAGTGGTTTGACTATTTCTGTGAATCCCGTGATGAACCATAGTACGAAGTCAATCTTTTCAAAGAAGGATCGCATCTCTTTCTTGCTGCCAGGCATTTGTAAGTTTAGCAACGCTTCGACTCTGTCAGGGTCTATGGATATACCCTTCTCGAAGACAATATGTCCGAGCAACTTCCCCTCGGTGACCCTGAATATGCACTTCTTGGGGTTGAGGGATATTCCATATCGGTGACATCTCTCATAGATCTGAGCGAGATGGGTGGGATGGTCACGCCTGTCTTGGGAAAAGATGGTCAAATCATCCATGTAGATGATTATGCACCGATTTACAAGGCCCTCAAATGCAATGTCCATGGCCTTTTGAAATGTAGCCCTTGCATTGATCAGACCAAAGGGCATTCTCCTGTATGCAAACGTTTCCCACTTGTGGTAAACGTTATTTTCTCCTTGTCTTAGTACTTAACCATGACCTGGTTATATCCCAAGTATCCATCCAAGAAGGACATCATATGGGATCCATTCACTATATTCAACACCGCATCTAACGAAGGGAGAGGGTGATTATCCTTCTTGGAGGCCTTGTTCAAGTTTCTGAAATCCACACAAAGGCAGATCTCACCATTCTTTTTCCTCACAGGGTCCAGGTTGGCAACCCACGTAGTGTGCTGAATTGGGAAGATTATCCAGGCTGACAGTAGTTTTTCTACCTCCTGACGAATCAGAGGCTCTATTAGGGGGTTGACCGGTCTTTGCTTTTGCCGAAAGGGATTAGCATCAGGTTTTAGGGGAATAGTATGGGTCATGATGGATGTGTCATACGTTTTCAAGTCTTCATAACCCCAGGCAATTACGTCGATGTATTCTCAGAGAACCACGAGAATCTTCTCCTTTTCCTCAAGGGAATAGGAGGTACCGATGTGAATAATATTTTCCTCACCGGACTGGCCGATGTTAACCTTTTCAAACTTCCCTCCCTCAGAGGAGGATGACACCTTCTCCTGGGCCCGAGGGTCTGAGTCAAAGATTTGTTCCAGTACAACCATCCCTTTTGGGATGGTGTTAGTAGGTAGGTCCATGATCCCATCTCCTTCATCACCCTACCTAGTATCATCATGGTCTCATTCTTCCACTATCTGATTTTCAAAGACGCCAACATTTGCCATGAAGGCCAGGATATATTGATCGTCCTCAAAAACTTGAAAGTGGGTGACATTATCTGGAATGGATGGGGTAGGGACCATTTCAACTAAAAATATCTAGAGTTTTGAGCCGGCCATTGGCTCAAGTGTGCTGGCAGAAATGGCAAGGGCATCTGGGATGTAGTTCTGTCGCCGGGGAATGAGGTCAATGTCGAAGGCATCAAAATCTTCAATAAGGCTCCAAGCCTAGTTGCGGTATGCGGCCAGCCTTTTGTCATGACATGTGTATTGACTCCGGACTTGTTTAACAATCAACTCTGAATCACCCAGAGCCCAGAGGTGGGTGACACCTTTCCTTAATGCAAATAAGAGTCCAAGGACCAAAGCCTTGTACTCTGTGACATTGTTTGTACAGTTAAACTGTAGTCTGTAGGATGCGAGAAAGGACTTCCCTCATGGGTTGATTAGTTCTACCCCAGCCCCGCAGCCTTGTTTGGATCGGGACCCATCGAACTTAAGGGTCCATAAGTCATTGTTCATAATCTGGGGCTGGGGAAGGGGAGTAGTCTTTGGATTATTGCTGGGAGACTTAGGGATTCCTTCCCAGACTACCGGCGTGAAAGTAGAATTTACCTCCGGAGGTGTTTGGATTTGGGATTCCTCGGGAGATGGTACCATAGGAGTGCATCCCGTAGGAACACTGGGCCCCAGGGAATCAGTCACATGTTGTTTATTCTGGAAGGTATCGAGGTGCCGGTTAGCGATTGAAAGACACGACCCACACTCAAGTTCTGAATGTTTCTGATAGTGTACTCAGCACCAAGTGCCAGATAGTAGTGTGGTGAGGGTTTTTGTGGTACCTTGAGAGTCAATCTCAACTCTCATCTTTTCTTCTAGGTCCTGGGCTCTCTAAAGCATTGTGGGATCCTCTCCGAGGATGAAATCGAATGTTAAAATTTCAAAGGGAAGTCTCAGAGAAAAAGACCTCATTGACCCTTCCAACCTTGGTAAGGGCCTGTTTCATCTGGGGTTCACTTTTGACCTATATCTTATTTGATTCTCCTTCCCATGGGAGCCATAAATGGGTGAAGTCAGTCGAAAAGTATCCATTCAAGGACTTAGACCAATTCTGACTTAATAACATCCTGTAAGTCTCTGGAATATCCACCACTTGGATGTCAATTATGCTAGCTATCCTAGGGTCCTAGATAAGTTGTATCCAGACGTTCTTCAATTCCCCCACCATTTTTACAGTAGTCTTATCCATTTGGATTATTGCACCATTAGATGGGGTGGGGTGGAATCCAAGATTCTAACAAATGGACAAGGGCATGATGTTACCCGAAGCTCCGGAGTCCACTAGGCAATTGTGTATATTTTTGCCTTGGATATTCAGGCCTAGTAGGAAGGGAGGATCCTCATTGTTCCCCCAGAAGACGGTCACGTTAGCATCTTCAAATGAGACAGTCTTGGGGGGGCGACTGACAACTTTCAGGTTCCCTGGGAGCTTCAGAAGAGACTTCTTCTACTCGGGACAGTTTAGCAAAACCTCCATCAAGGTCATGGAGGTGGTGGTTTGTTCTAACACCTTTATAATGTCGAATCTTCCTCCCGGGAACTGGTGATTTTTCTCGGCGAGATCTTTTGCTTGGTTAGAGCTAGGACCTTTTGGAGGAGTGGGTTGATCAGTCATGTTATTCTGGGGAGGAGTGTCTTTGATAGGAGGTGTGGGTGTGTAAGTTGGTCCTTTACCAACCTGACTCTGAGTATTATATGAAGTCCGCAGGTTAGTAAAGGCGTTGGCCTTGAAGGGTTGGATAGATTCATCAAAGAATCCCTGTAGTTTAGATTCTTCATCATCTTCCCCAAAGGTTCTGAAGAAGATGGTATCATAGGTGAAGGCATTGTGGGTTGGCTCTTGGATAGGAGGCTCTGGAGGGGTGGTATCATGTGACTACTATCTGTCTAGTTGGGAGATCATGATGACCTTCTCTAAGGTGGCATAATTCACCTCATTGTGTGAACCAGTGTCATGTAATATACACCAATTAGTTATGGGCTGGAAGTCTACAACTGGTGTGAAATGTGATGGTCCAACACCATTTTTGTTGGCATTTTGGTTCAAAGGTGGGCCTCTAATGTTCGCATTATTATTCCATTATTGTTGATTGGGCCTAGACCCGTTGTTGAAGTTTCTTCCTCTGGCATTGTTGTTTTGTTGGCCGAAGAAAATGTTTCCCCTCTAGGAATTTGAATTCTGGGGTGCGTAGGACCCCGCCTTTAGTTGGCCCATGTCCACTGTTAAGGTAGACATAATTCGCCGAAGGGATTCAACCTTGGTGGTCAACTGAGTGTTGGCATCACAGTGTGATGGTTGTTGTTGTTGTTGGTTTCCTGGGAAGGCAGCAGTATTAGCCAGAGTCGAGGGTGGCAATCCTCCAGTCACGGATGACTAAAAGAAGGGCACTCCAGATGGTTGTGTTTGAGACTGTTGTACTTTCTACGGCTGATTCCAAGGAAAAGCTTCTGGACCCAGCATTGTCTGGGTCTGAGTCGGGTAAAAGTATCGGGCCTGCTGGTCTATCAAGGGTGGTGGAGGATTCATCGCTATCAAAGGGGCTCCCATCGTCAGATTGGGGTTGTACCCCCTGGCATACACAGTTCTGTTGGGGATCATGTTGAAGGGTGTACCTTGCCCAATCCCACCTAGGGATTTGTTGAGACCACAGGAAAATTCTAAAGCTAGGTTGTAAACTTTTGCCAAGGTGTCCCGGTCGCCTGCGACGATTGTTCTCCAAAGGAGAGTGGCAATGAAAGGGTCCATCACGTTAAGATAGGTTTGTATGGTTACTTCTGGGGATGGAATAAAAGGGCCCGTGCACTGCTTCAGGGGACGCTGGAACCTATGGTTGAATGTTGCAAGAGGTTCATTGGGTTCCTTCCTGATGGAGATGAACTAGCTATGGGACCAGGCTAGGTCCACATGCACGTGAAAGGCAGCTAGGAAGGCGTCCTCCATGTCCTGCCAACTTTTTATGGAGTTTGCTGGAAGGTTAAGGTACCAGTTCAACTCACCTTGTCCTAAAGACAAGAGAAACATCCGAGTCACAACATCTTCATGCTGGATCCGGTGTCGATTCATGGCATCTTTGTATGCTTGTAAATGCTCTTCTGCGGTCCGTGAGCCTAAGTGCTCATATCATGGGAAGATCTTTTTCGGGTGAGAGGGTAATTCATTGACTGCACCCGAAAAAGTTCCCATTGGGGACCCGGTGTTCCCAAAATATGCGGCCATTGGAGGAACTATATGTTGGGTAGTATGGGTATTGGTTCCCAGGATTTCCTGAGAAGCCCGGGTATTCTGAGGTATGCTAGACCCCAGACAATAGTGGTCGGTATGATTTTTGAGGTCCGTTTCTTTCAAGTAGGAGGCTCGAGTTTGACAAACCTTCCAGGGTTCAGGGCAGATCTAAGGATTCTTTTTAATTTCACTGGGGAGAAAGACCCAATCCTGCTGAAGGCTTGCCTCTTAAAACTATAACTCGGGGAACCCTCAGGAGGTGTAAAATCAAAATCTCTAGAGGGGGATGAGTTCATGCCCTCCTTCTAGCGCCAGTTTCTGTTGACGGGGTTTTGCTGACCGAGTCCGCCAACAGTCATAAGTTGTCACTGGGTTCCGGGGATACCGGCCAACTCCACCTGCAAAGGTTGTCCTGGGAAATTATATTCCCCAGGCCTTCAATCACCTGGGTGTCAGGTCACGATGGTGAGGGGCTCGGTTGGGAGAAGTGACTATTTTTGAGGGGGATAGCTGGTTTCTTCAACTCAATACCTCTAGAGATTTAATAAAGTAAGGTTTCCCCTAGCATTCTACACTTAGCAAATAAAATGAAAAAGATCCTGCGGGGTTAGAAACACTTCATCTAACTATAGTCATGTTTAAACATTCAGAACATCAATAATACTCTGACATACTACACTAAATACCGAAGAAATACATAACCATCAGTTAGAATTTCATCAGTAGTGAGGGAAAAGAGGTTGTTAATCAATTTTAACATATCAAAGTAGAAGACATACAGAACATAAAGCATGAAATACCACTAACTCAGAAGTAGGAATGCCAACAACATCATTGAAAAGAATTCTTCCTTCTTCATTAACATCTCTTCCAGCAAGCACTAGTGTGTGATACAATGGTGGCTCTAAGGGAGCGTCTAACTATTGAAAAATAGAACAATAAAGCATTGAGCTCTGCAACTAAAATGAGAAATCACCTTTCTATTACTATGGACAACAAAATCATCAATTTTTCCGACCCTTAGAAATGGGCTGGTCTGGCTATTTATACAATTCTCTTCTAACCCTAACCCTATTTTACATCATGCTTCAATAAAATACAATATTCAGGGGCCAGTACTACCTGCGCCACCCTGCAAAAGACCTTGAGACAGAATAGGCCTGCCATGTCAGAAGAATGAGACAAGAATACAGCGGAAGAATCAGCCTCAAGAAGAGAGCCAAGAAGGAGAAGAAAGAAAGTAGGTCCCCCGAGGATCGAGGCTACATGCCTCATAAATGGGAAATACAGCACCATGTCTCCAATGTGCTAGGTGTACTCCTGAGTAGTGCCTCAAGAAGACCATCCTGTTAGAAAACCAACTGTTAAGTCGACGCCTCCTTGATGTAGCCAACCACCCTTTGACAGCTTTTATTAACCACTTCTGAAAGTGACTGGTCAGCCTTGGGAACCAGGACATGGATCACTTTAAAAAATACAAAATTTTGGATCTGTGACTCTGGGATCCGGGCACTTACGTCCCCAAAAGAATAAAGAATATCCAATGCTTGAGTTTTCCCCGGCGTCAGGAGAAAGCTCAAGGTTTCTTATTATCATTGAAAGCCTGGAGGAGGCGGGAAATACCATCTTTATCTATATCTTTTAGGCTAGCCCTTCGGTATTTGGCCACTTCAATTTGTTCCCCCAGGTCTAGAACATTCTCTTTAAACTCATCAGCCATTCTTGCCGCGTCATGACCACTAAGTATCATGCGAGTTAGCTTTGCCATCTGGGCCCCATCTATCCCGTCCAGGGATTGATATTGGGACTTTATTATTTCATCAAAACTCCCCAAAACTAAATCTTCAAGGGTACATGTATCTGTGCTAAGGGGATCAGCCCCAGAAGTCTTTATTACAAAGAATTATACAAATTGAAAGAATTTTTCACAGCGTTAACCTTATCTTGCAGAGACCCTACCAGTTGCTTGATTACCTCCAATGTGAGGTCAAGTCTAGAGTGTTGGGTTCTCACAAAATCAAATGATTCATCCCCCAGAATTCCAGATTCAAAAATCATATCCTCTCCAAGGGTAAGGAGTTCTTCAAGCTCCACCTTCCATGCCTGGTAATTCTTGGCATCACCCTCCCATAGGTCAATAAGAGTTTCCACCTGGTGAATGACCTATTGGGCCGTATATAAATCTAGGAGGGTGGACACCAGGAAACGCCGGGTGTTTCCTATTTGCAGGGCAACCCACTCGTCCACTTCTTGAGATTTCTTCTTCATTACTCGCAAGGAGCCTATGTCACTCTGCGGCAGATATTCTGAGGTGGAGGCCTCCGGAGGAGCGGCATTGATGGGTTGAGCCAGCTTAGTGAGCAACCCCATAAGGTTAGCATTCTTTTCCTTTTCTTCTTTGAGCCTCTGGGCTTCCTTCTCATAATGAGCTTCCACTGCCCTTGCTACCTCCTTCAGCAAGTCCACCTCGCCCTGCTTCCCTCTTTTACCCAGAGATACCTCTGCAACATTATAATCTCTGGGTTCCGTGGTTACTTCATCGGTGCCTGGGGGAGGTGTTGCCACAATGACAACTATTTCTCCGCTCAGCCCAGTTCGAAGAGTATGAACTGTCCAGGCTCTCTTGGCCTTTGGCGGGGCCTGGACTTGGGCCATCATTTCGACTAGGGAGAGAGGAGTCACAGGAGCGGACTGAGATTTTCTTTTCCTACTCTCTATCAACCACTGAGGTAGGAGGGGTGGCATTCCTACCAAAATTTGTTCCCTTGATTCTTCCCTAGTGTTTTGTGGCTATTTCTCCTCAGTGGCATGGACCTCATCCATTCCTCTCCCTGCCTCTACTTCTGTAGCAACATTTTCTTCAACCTCCATCTCCTCAACCTTGTCCTCCGTATCTATTACTTGGTCTGGACTTTGGTAGGCTTCCTCAGGGATTTCTTCTTCAAGCTGCTCATCCTATTGCTCTTCTTCTACTCTCAGGGCCTCTTCCTCTATTGGCACCTCTTTTGGTAGTAGGGGAGGTGTTGGGCCATGATTCGGAGTTTGACTGCGGTAATCACCTGCCCAAAGGTTGCTCCCGGGAGTGGCCCTTGGAATGTGGCGGCTGGGGTTACGGTTATTCCTGAAGGTCTAATTCCCCTAGTGGATGCCATTTTTTCACCTTGCTTTTTTTGGTCCACTCTCAGACTTTGCGTCGCTTGAGCCTCGGAGGCAATCTCTGGCTCTGGCTCTTTTTCTTCAACCTGCCTTTCTTGTTCTTGTGCAGGCTCTTGTTCAGTATCTTCTTGCTCTGCAGCCTCTTGTTCTGCCCTCGGGACCTCTGTCTCTATTTGTCTATTGTCCCCCTGTAATTTTCTAAACTCGTCAGTTGCAAATACATCATCAAATTCTTCTTGCATAGGGGGACTAGCTGGGACTTCTACAGGCTCTGTTTCCTTCTCCGGCTCCGAGGAACTGGAAGAGAGGATTTCTACTTGTTGGGCTTGGGATGCTCCCAGCTCCGGCTCTGCCTTAGGCTTTTTATTAAGCTTCTTCTTTCTCTTGGTAACCAAAGGTGGCCCCGCATCTCTTATTATTACCGCCTTTATGGGATCCACCCCTGTTTCCCTTACCATTAGGGCTGCTAATGACGGGGAGGAGGAGGGACGAATTATCCCAGCCATGAGCGGTGGAGTGGCCAGCGGCGTTATTAATTTCTGCCTCATCTATTGGGATGCTACCAGTGATTGTTTGATTTTTTCCTTGGTGGAGACTTCTTGCGCAGGAAGGGTTGTGTCTATTCCTTTAACTTTATCCACTCCCTGCGAAGAAGTCCTGGCCCCCGGAGTAAATTTTGGTGCCGGCTGTGGAGTTAATTTTGGTGTCGGCTGGGCTGCTCAGTGGGTACTTCTGGGGCACACTTTCTTGTAATAGGCGTGACTTCGCTTGACCACCTCTCGAATGAAGTCCTCAATTGTGGGCCCTTCCTAGGAATCCCAGTTTACTGGTGGGAGAGCCTTTATATCGATCCCCTTTGCCTTGTATTGGGGATCTATAGTGGGGGCGACATCTGAGAAGTCCGCTGGGAACCTCTGGAGCTTCAACTTTTGCATCATTTCGGTCATCATTCTGACGTAGTGCCTGCTTCACACCTCCACATTATCTTGGAAATCTGCCCAGAAGTCCTCCATATGGATATGATGGGGCTCTGAAGCCCGAGGCAGTGTCGTTGCTATCCTTCCATGCGAATCAAAATTTTTCCGCGCTAAGTAAAACTCTCCCAAGTTGTAACTTTTCAGTTCATTGTCTGCCTCCTTTGCGGTGGCTAGGCTGCACGTGTAATTCCCACAGGTGATTGGGAATGGAATGTTGGGTATATTTTTGAGGGAAAAGAGGGCGTGCACCTCCATTATTTGTCAGCAATACTCCAAGAGCATGATCTTGTCCCCACAGTGTTTGGGCAACAAGTAGGTTTTCTCAGAGAAGCTGGTGATCCTAATGTACGTGTGTTGTTGGAATTGGATATAATAATGCCTATAACTATGGACCAAATTTATCGCCTCTAAGGACAGGCGGTATCCAGCATCCCGAGTGGGTGTAAGCAGATGATAATAAACGAATGTGTCATTTACCCGGCAAAAATTGGGGAAGCTGGCCTCCCATTGAACTTGTGGGAAATGATCCCATGATGCCTTCTATCCTGGGCCAATCCCGAGCACGCTGTCTGTAAGTAGGCTGTGGGCATGGGGCCTCTGCTGCGTCAGGGCCCAGAAAACATAGGAAGACATGTAGAATTTCTTCTTTCTGTTCAGTTGCTGGAACTGGGAGTCGACATGGTTGGAGATTATTATTGCCCAGTCAAAGTATCCTCCCTTGGTGGAGATGCCGAGAAGGAAATAATACATCCATCTAGCAAACTCTTGGGCGGAGGGCTGCTTAAACACCCGGGCCAATGCTATCATTCCCATTTGAATTCTCTCCTTGAACTCAGAGTGGGGAATTTCTATCTTCATTCTTTTAGGGTCCCTCTTTGGGGTCTTGAGCCAATGGGTATTCATGTATACACGGGAAGCATCCTCCAGCTATGTGAATTGGGCCAAGGCATCAGTCCTTGTAACCACCGAGGCCTTATCGAATTGTGGGATTCCTAGGGTTTCCTGTAATGTGACTGGGTCGAGGGATACTAGAGGAGTGGGGTATCCCATTGGTTCTACGACTGTGAGCATAACGGCCTGAATAGAAGAGTTATAGTTGGTGGCCAGTGTCAAAATAAGCTCTAGAGATTGCACGGAGCACGAGAAACAAGCCACCCTAAGGATTCTATAGTTCCCGACATTGATTGCCAGCTGATCTCCAGCTTGTTACTGGACGTGCATTATTTTCACCAAGGCTTGCATCTTCGGCCATGTTCCGACACTGGTGTCAGTGATAAGTTTAACCTTGGACTCAATCTTTGAGGCCATAATGACATTGTCTTGCAAAAATTTCATAGTCAGGGGCATCTTCTCCAAGGCCTTCTCCATTTTAGACTTTACTGCCGCCCTTGTGGCTGCTGCGGAAGGTAGCTCTAGACTTCCGGGTGGAAAGGATGCGGATGCTTCAGACATGTTTGGGAAATGAACTCCAAAAACCTGCGAGACAAAGTGACTGTCAGAACATGTTAATCAAAATAAATATTCTGGGGTCCAGAGATCTTACCATCGTGATGCTTGCTTTTCCTGAAAAGTTAGTTTCATGCAAAGATAACCGAAAAGCAAATGCATCACATAAACTTAAGATTTTATCAAATGTCCAGGTCAGGGATTCTATCACACTTGGAAAAGACACTGGATGGATGATGGTAGGAGACATGGAGCCCAGAGAAGTGACCATTAGTGAGGACGTGTAAAAAGGCAAGTCATCACGCCTACGTGGGCGCCATGTGCGTAGGTGTTAAATGGAAGTTATGGCGATGACGACAGATCCAACTGTCTGAACGCATGAAAAGTGAAGGCCACTTGGCTAGAATTGATTGTACACATGGGACATAAATGAGGTTCTGATTGGTTTCATGGAAGAGAGAGAAAATTGCCTGTTTGAAACCGGCCGAGAGCCAAGTTTTAAACAGGTGGTTTTCTGCCCTGAAACAAGTTCATGGGAAGAAAACCATGACACAGGCGACTCAACCACCTTGTTAAGCCACCCGAAAGGATATACATCAAGGCCAAGGGATATACATATAGAAGTGAAGGGATATACAAAGACTATACATAAATATACACACATATTCACAAATATACAATGTGGAACGACGTCCGAGGGAAACCAGATGAGGTAGAGTATAAAAACAACTATCTACAAACTAACCACTTCTACACAGAGGGTGGACAACCCTCTGGCAAAGCCGTCCCACCAACGGGTGGAAAAACCAGAAAATAGAAGACAGATAAAATAGAAAGATGACAAACGAACACCAAACAAACCAGAATAAAATAGAAAGGCTGGAACGAAAACACCAACCTGAGAATGCTGAAAGGTGGAGGAAAGGAGTTACTGCAGGAGCTCTACAACAGCTTTAGTTATCAAATGGTCACAATCGCTGCCACAAAGCACTCGCAATTGCCTGAAAATGACTGGAAGTGTTAAGTGTTGATTATCACTAACTCTCTACAAATTGCTCTGTTAATCACTTTGAAATTGCTCTGTTAATCGCTCTGAGTGCTTGAAAGTTTTAATCGTGATAAATGTGAAAGTGACAGATAAGTCCTATTTATACCCGTGGTAAAAAGGTTAATTCACCTCCTTCCGGCAATCTTTAGACAAGCAAACCTCCAGACCCCGGGCCCAGGGATTCCCCGCGATGATATCCTTAAGAACATCGTGGCGAAGAATCCTGGAGTCTGGAGTCCGGTTCCCAATGAAGGACAACCTCTGGGACCAGAGTCCCGAAGGAAAAAAACCAAACAAACAAAACAAAACAACAGGAAAGAAAACCCCAGAGAAAGAAAACAAAAGGGAAAGAAAGACAAAAGGCAAAGCCACAAGCAAAAAAAAAAGAAAAAGAAAAAAGGGGGACCCAATATTTTGCACACAAAATGTAGGCATGGGGATGCAGGGAAAAACACACTCTTCACAGGGTTTCTTCAACGTCGTCCTTTGGATTCGTTTCTTCCCAAGGGGAGGAATATCATTTTCTACTTCAGGATCTCCTTTTGGATTCTACATCAGGCATCTACCATTGTGATAGGAGTTTCTTCATTCTGGGGGGACTTTGGTGTATCATCCCTCTCTCATGGGGGGGCTGATTATACTTATGGTCTTGAGAGAGTCTCTTGAGACATTTTTTTCCTGCATTTTTCTATCTCTTTTTGAAGAGGGGTTTTTCCCACTGGGTTTTCTATTTTATCTCCAGTTTACAAAGATTTCCTTGTATTGGGTACCTGATCAGGCCTTGTTTCCAGGACCATTTTCCTTCTTTCATAGTTGTGCTAGGTTAACTTTCACCCTGTGCTTAGCTTAAGGGGGGGTGTTAGAGTAATATTTAGTTTGCTTATTAATTAAATCATGTTGATTTAATTAGTTAAGTTATTACTCTTTAGTGCTTAAGCTTTCTCTTAGGTGCATTAATAATTAATTATTAATGTGCAACCTAGCTTTCTTAGGCTTTAGGGTTTTTGTTCACCTTTATAGGTTGAACCTTGTAATTTTTTTTTAATTAATTCAGATTATAATTTCGCTCTCACTTTCTAAGCAACTTATGAGTTCTTCTCTTTCCCTCTTCTTGCTTCTCTTCTGTAACAGGTTCTTGCATGCAGGTGTTCTTCGGGTTCTATGGATTTGTCTCTCAAATCCTAAAAAATATCCTTGCTTGATACCATGCTTAAATTAGCATTTCCTATATCCATGAATTTGTGCTTTATATTACTATTAATAGGCTTGTTTTCATTATCTTTAAATTGAGAAACATGTACCTTTCTTCTTACCATTGGATTCTCTTTGATAAACCTACACCTGTCTAAAATTGAAATTTGCATCCTTGATGCCATACTCTAATGTCTTCACTTGTTATTGGTAGTACCTATTCTCTTATTGCTATAACTGGTCTTATAAACTGTCATTTTTAACCCTTATAGCTACAAAGTTACAACATTGCTTAGATAATAACTTGGATTGCTTTGATGTTTTAGATACCATCCTTCCTCCTTATAAACGTAGTGTCATTTTCCCTCTTTTAATGCTATGTTTTTCTTGTGACATTTCTTGTGGTCATTGTTTGGTCAGTGATGGATGTCCTTTCATTACACTTATTGTATAACAGTATGGTAATTCTTTCTAATGTACATTGTTGATGATCCAAGGTCTATCTTGTTTTTTCATTGACCCTACTATCATTAAGATGCTTTTGTTATAACAGTGAAGGCTGAAAGTGAATCATATTTATGAAAATTACTATTTTGAACCTTATAAACCCTTCTTTTGTAGCTCGTTATATAAGTGTATACAAGGAAACTGTCAACCTTCCATCACTCAAAAAAACATGAAATCATTAGAGGGTTAGCATCTAAAATTCAAATGAGATAAAAGCAAGCAAAACAACACAAAGTATCCTCATATCATCAGATAGATCTAAAATGAGTTGCACCCAAGAGGCTTGTTTGATTTGCTCTCTTATGGAGATGTGAATGTGCTCTCTCAAACACAATATCAAGGACTTCCCCATGTAGAGTGATTATGATCAATGCAAAAAAGGATGATGAGAGAAGGATTCAAGAACTAGTATGGAACAACTAGTCTCAAATCTTCTCAAATGATTAAGCTACTATGGATTGAAATGCAATGCAAGAAAATAAACTATGATTGATTTACCAAAATGATCCTAGCATGTAGCTTCTATGTGATTTAAGCTCAAAAATAATGAAACTAGCAATGAGAATTCTAAAGCAAATCTAGCATAATAACAATAGCACAAAGATGAGAGATGACAATGCAAGAGAGGAAGGCCTCTTTTATAGAATTGAAAAGGAAATGGATGGTTGAGATTAAGAGGTGGAAGGGAGATGAGTGGATGAGATTGAGGGTTAGGTTGGAAAAGTCAAATGGGGATTGTGCACATGATTAGAGGTAAAGTACCTTTTTAATCGAGATTAGGAGATTATTAACAAGAGGTGGGATTTGGAGGGAATAAAGTGGGTTTAAATAAAGTGATTTTATTTAAATCAAGTTTAGAGGGATTTAATAAATATGAATTTATTAAAAAGGGGATTTTTGAGGGGAATATATTTAAATAAAATACATTAGGATAGTATTTATAAAATATATAAATACCATACATGAAACTATTTAATTAATTTAATTAAATAGTTAGATGAAATAAAAGGGAAATTAATATTAATAATAATATTAATATTTTTGGACGTCTACATTTTTTCCCTCTTTGACATGGCGTCACAAGTGACGTTACATCAAAGACACGAAAATAAGTTGCCCCAGAGGAAGTGGGTTTTTAGGAGTCGATTCGAAGCAATGACAGTGAGACGTGGTGCCCCTTCGAGAAAGGACACAATAAGAGAAACGTGTGTGGGATTTTCTTGAAAAGAGAAAGTGCAAGAGGAGGAAGGGAGAAGAGTGAATAAATAGAAGCCTTCCAAAAATGCAAGATGCAGAATGAGAATGAATGCAATTAAGAATTTAGATGCGGGACTTGGGGGGTCAGTTGTGTTGAAAATATGGAGAGCAGATCTAGTTTTGATATTGCAAAAGGAGGTATGCATCAAGTATTAGAAAACATAGATGATACGATTCCTTTGTGTGGACTAGACGCTCAAACAAATCACACTACAAAAGACACATGCATCAATGACCACCAGTCACAACGCACCAAGATATAGAAGATCGAGGTAGTGGTGTGTAGGTTTCAACTAACACAAAAAGGTAAAATCAATAAAGAAGGCCTCGTGACCAAGTAGTCATTCAGTCCAAAGTTCTTTCCATGAACAAGATTGGGTGATGAAGGATTTGATAAGCTGACGTCGGAAGGATGCATCCTGATGGGCAAGGATTGGGTTTGATTTGATTAAAAGATATTCACTGGCGAAAGCTGTGAAAAGGATGAGGAGCAAGGAGAGTCAGTCGCAAAACTGATTTGGTGGAAAACATGATTGCAGTCATAGGAGTCAAAACATCACCAAAATCTAAAAACTGAGTGATGCGGAAGGAAGGAAAGATTTATTGCAATTTTTTAGATGATTTTTGAATTTTTGAATTTTTTAATTTTTTTGGAATTTTTATGCATTTAGGGTGTACAATGAGAATAATAATACAATAATATACACGCAGGAGAAAAAAAATGGAGGAAAAATTTTGTGGGAAAAAATGGGGGCTATAAGAGGGGTTGGAGGGCTAAAGAGGGTCATTTATGAATAGTTATTGGAGGAGAAAAGAGCTCTAGAGAGAAAATATGGTGGATGAGAGGATGAAGGGACAGTTGGAAGAGCATGTGTGGATCCACGGATGACCTGCAAAGCGGTCGGCACCGGTGAGTATCTCAACTGAGATTTTGCATTTACTTCTGTCAAAGTTTTTACGCTTTTAGGAATGGGTTAGGGGTCATAAATAGGGGGTTAAGTGGGCCCAAACCGGAGATGTCAGTTCTCGAACCAGCGTCTATGAAGATGCCAATCCTCGGATCGACGTCTTTGCACACATCGATCCTAGAACCCGCATCTGCACGGATGGCAGTTTTGAACTAGCATTTATGAAGACACCAGACCCAGACCCGCGTCTTCACAGATAGGGGTCTAGGAGAAAACTGCTCAAAGACATCAGTTGAGGAACTAGCGTCTCCGCCCAAACCGTCATCTATGCTAAAAAGGGTATACACCAACAGGGAGGGAAAAAGGAGGACCCAATGGGGGCTAAGGATGGGTCAGGAATAGACCTAGGGACATGGTGCCCCATTCTGGGAGGGGTTAGGCTATAATTGAGAAGAAAGATGACATTGACATGTGGTGTTTAGATTTTGCAGGAGTAGTTTCCACCATTGGGATCTCGGGAGCACTGGCCACCCACAATGGAGTTGGAGGGTCAACTGATAGAGTCAGAGTGGGGACTTTTAGTGGTTGTGGGCTTAGATAATTTTTCCCAATGGCCTAGGCTATGGGTGCATAATGGGATGATGGTCGCGCTGGTTGAGTGATGGCATAGCAATACTACTACATTCCATCTGCCTACTAGAGAGGCGACTATTACTTTGGAGGATGTATGGAGGACTCTTCAGATACTGATCAGTGGACCGGTCCCTCAGTACAGACTGGAGGACAGTGATCATTATATGTAGTTAGCTTTTAGGAGGCCCCTGAGGAGGATACCGAGGTATAGGACATGGATGCCTTGGTAGTAGGTTGTCGATAGGAGACTGCAGAGGATAGCATTGTTTGTGGCAGGATTGATCAAGGGGGGATGCTGGTAGACTTGTCAGGTCACGGTTTTGGGATGGGGTAGTCTAGGGTGTTAGCAAAGATGATCAAGTAGGGCACTACCTATTGTTCAAGGTATATTGTCTTAGGATAGTTATACCATGACTTACACATGGGTGCGTACCACAGGGTGTGCAACATGGGGACAAGGGTCACACTTTTACTAGTGTGGGCTTGGGAGCATATTGCAGTGCTCTGACCGATGAGAGTGTGGGAGGCTCGACAACCAGGAGAGCCCTACACATGCAGGTATAGACTACCACTAAGGTATACCTCTGTAGGACAGATAGGATACTGGCGACGGTTGATCGATGAGATCTAGTTTTTCTGCTGGATACCATATAGGGCATGTGAACCATGGGGAGCCATGGACTGACAGATTGGAGTGGAGGACAATTTTGAGGATTTCATATATCTTTTGTATGCTCAAAAAGATTGCTTTTTACTAGGGAGGACCATCCACCAAATTGAGTGATATAGGCCATCCCGGGTGATGAGATAGTTTGGTTTACATCCTCATGTCACTAGGGAGGTTGGAGTCTAGGGGAGGTACACTAATTCTCTTATAGTGAGGGTGACACGGAGGACACTGGCATAGGTGGAATATGTGACAAGGCCCGATGTAGTGGATGCACGGACTACTATCGAGTATGTGGCCTAATGGTTTGCACACTCACCGCTACAACTTACGGATCTAGTACAGGTGGCTTCCCATGAGTAGCTGATAGGTGACATGGATGTCAATGATGGGACCACAGTGGGGGATGCCCTTGAGACATCGGCAGTAGGATAGAAGAGGGCACCACAAAGGAGGTGAGTATGTTTATGGACTGAGGCACAAGAGGGGGAGGAGAGGGACAAGATGAGGGTCCATAGGGGCCACAAGGGCCACCTATAGGATATGTGTCACAGGAGACACATGATACCATTATCGCAAAGAGAGATAGCCTGTAGACAGAGTGCGAATGATTACAGGGACTACTAGAGATGGCACAGGTGTTAGAAACCAATACCCAGATGGAGTTAGCTTGAGTGCAAGGATTACTAGTTGTAGAGACAGCACAGGAAGATAGGTTTGAGGGTGCACTTGACACCATACAGGGCGGGGTAGACTTGGGAGAGTTTTCTATGGAGGGATTGACACAGGATGTCGTTGAGCTACAGATGGGGATAGGGATACTGACAAACTAGTTAGGTACCCTCACAAAGTAGATGGATTAGTCTACTGAGTAGGTTATTACATTGACCCCAGAGAGGGATGTATCACAGAGGTGGGCTGAGACATATAGGGCAGAGTGAGACATCGCTCGACGGGAAGCTAGTGTAGGTGGGATGGCTCAGGTCATATCATGGGCCTTTGCAGCGCACAAAGACATGGCTAGAGAAGGTAGGGAGGCATCCCACTATCGAGCATTGTATCATGAGGCAATACTAGAGGGCGAGAGACAACTAGCATACACAGAGCCATCTTGATCGTAGAGTATAGGGTGGGCATCTTAGGGATCAGTGGGGATGTGACCACATCCACCACCAGGACAGGGAGGAGGACCATCAGAACGACCTGCATGATCTGTCAGAGGGTCATGACACACACAATTTTGCATTTTTGGATGAGATGTATATATATACCAGCATTGAGGTGCCTAAAGATTTTACTTTATTGATGACAGACATTGTATTTTTGACATGGATTTATATATATATGACCGATGATGACTCTGATGATTCTATGTGTTGATCTCTTATGTATTATGCATATGCTTATATGAGTACTGACATTGATGCTTGCAGGATGTGATGTTTATGATTATGTATATGCAAGATGAGATGTTTAGATGCATGTACCTAGATGTATGTTCCTGCTTTTGATGGATATATATATATATATATATATTTTTTTTTTTTGTATTTTGGATGAAATGTAATGGATACATTATGTCATGAATTTTTTATTATGTAATGTATGTAAATACAATGATCCTAACGGAAATACAGAGATGATATGAAAATGTAGGGATGCAACAGATGCAATGGATACAATGGGACCCATGTTTTTGGTGTGTGTCACTTTCAACTGATGAATTGAATAGGCAAACTGCAAAAGGACTGGGCAAGGGAGGTTAGTATGACAGAGGCTTAGAGTGTTAGTGTGATGGCAAGGAGATCAGATAGGAAAAAAATATACAAGAGTGAAACCAAATGACTAAATACAAGCGAGTATGTACAAATAATCTCTAGAAAGATGAGATGCGAGTGCATCATGTTGATTGATGTGTGTGATAGGTTGGAACACCTAGGGAATAGGGATTTGAGAATGATATGGAAGCAAAGGATGGAGGTAATGAGATTTTGATAGATAATGGAATGGTCCATTATGTTTGATGTATGTTGCCAAGTTTTCATCACCTATACTTGTCCAAGGCACCTAATTGCTAAGTTTTCACCATTGGAAAAAAAAATTCTCTTTACTCTTTTTTTTTTGAGATTTTTTCAGGACTTTTTATGGATTTTCTTAGGAACTGGAATATACGGCCATGTCCTTAGGCATAGAAGCATCTGAGGTGAATGATTTTAAGAAGATTATTCAAAGGATCTCCTTTAGGAGTGGAGAGTTGATATGCCCCAAAGCTGAAGCATGCAGTGATAATATAAGGGCCCTACCAAGTAACTTCAAATTTGTCTTGCTTTTCACAATTTGTGCCCACCTTTAGACTCTCTTTAAGGACTAGATCACTGACCTGGAATTGTTGTAGGCAAATATTTTTGTTGTAAGTTCTCTTAAGTCAATTTTGGTACTTAATCAAGTGATCATATGCCTGTTGACATTTCTCGTCCTATAGATCCAATTGTGTAAGGCGTGACACTCGATAGTCTTCATCTGTAATCATGTCCTTGAGTGACACACACAATGATGGTAGTTCAAACTCTATGGGTAGGAAAATTTTAGCACCATAGACTAGGGAATATGGAGTGGTGCCTATAGGGGTGCGGTATGAAGTATGATATGCCTAGAGGGCGGGGTTAATCTGGAGATGCCAATCACGACCAGTATCAATGACAAATTTCTTGAGTATCTTGAGAATAGTATTATTAGTTTCCTCATCTTGGTCATTACCTTGAGGAAAATATGGACTGGAAAAGTGGTGATGGATATGGAGGCGAGCACATAGATAGTTGATGTGTTGATTTTCAAATTGTGTTCCATGATCTGTGAAAATAGTGGAGGGGATGTCGAAGTGGCAGATAATGTGTTAGAGGATGAACTTTGAGATCTGTACTCTAGTAGTGAGGGTTGTCCTTTAGATGAGAGAGGAGAGATCTTACCAATGAGTTCTAGACCCCAACAGGAGAAGGGCCAAGGTGGTACAATAGGATAGAGGTCTTGTGCAGGAGCATGGATCAGATTGGCATGTTGTTGACATGGTAAGCACTTCTTGACAAACTCATAGGCATTGTGCTTGATTGTGGGCCAATAGTATCATGTTCGTAATAGTTTTTCAACTAGGAGCATACCACTTGTGTGGGTACCACAGATCCCAGCATGTACCTCATCTAAATCCTGGGTGGCCTCATTTTCTTCTAAACATCTAGAGAGTACATTGTGATAGCCTCAATGATAAAGGGTATTGGCTACAATTGTGTAGCAGGAAGTTGTTCAAATAAGGTTTTGGCATTGGGTTGAGGTGAGATGAGGAGATATGATACCATTTTGTAGGTAAGCATGGATATTGTGGTACCATGGGGTCTAGGGACCAACCAAGACACATACGTGATTCGATTCATTATTCTCATAAGTGGGAGCATGGAGTTGCTCAACTAAGAATTCATACTGTGTAGAGTCGTGAGGGATCTCCAAGAGAGAGCCAATTGTGGCCATTGTGTCAGTAGCCTTGTTTTGTAGTCGTGGCACTTGTATTATTTTCAAATGAATAAAATGCTCTTTCATCCTTTCATCCATATCCTTATATGGAATTATCTTATCTTCTTTTGTTTGATACTCATCCAAGACTTGTTTGATGATGAGTTGGGAATCACTGAAGACATGTATATCTGTGATGTTCCATTATATAGCCATGCACAGCCCTGTGACTAGTTCCTCATATTCTACCTCAAGTCTGACCTCAAAATGCTGATTGAAAGCTCAGGGAATTTCGTTAAACAATTCACTTGCAAACTTTTGACTTGCTGGTCTGAGTTATCAGACTGATTGTATGTTTTATAAATGTTGAAAGGAGACTTCAAATGATTACAATTCAACACTTTAATGTCTAAACTATCATCTAGATGCATATACAACCTCCTTCTTATCATTTACAATGCACTTCAATGATTTCTATATGTAAATTATTCATCTGTAATGTCCCTGTTTTGGAGGTAATTTGATTTAATTAATTAAGTTGTCCAAAATAATGAATATTTTATGAGGATGACTAATTAATTATTTTAATTAAATAAATAAGTGGTATTAAGTTAATTATTTATAAATTTATCAAATAAATAAATATTAAAAGGTAACTGTATATTTAATTAATTTAATAAAGTGACTTGAATTATAAAATATTTTATAAAGTCACTTAATAAATAAAATAAGGTTCTAGAAGTTTCTGGAGAAAGTGGAGAAAAAAGAATAAATAGGCATTCTGGGCTTCATTCTCACCAGGCAGATTTGTTGTTGTTGATGTTGATGTTTGATGGTTGTGGAGCCTAGGGTTTCTACAGTTGTCTTTGGCCATTGAGAACAAAAACTCTCAATTGGTGAGCAATTTTGAGGGTGTGAAATATCACTTGAATTATTGCAAAGTTGAGGAAGTTGCTTCA
>MU225665.1:1684473-1695315 GCA_018584345.1 Thuja plicata
AAAGAGTCATTAAAGCAAACTGAAATGTTATATCAGTCATATGACCCTTGTATGTGAAGTGTTTGACAAAATTTCCAAGGCCAAAAATCAAAAGTTTTCAATCAGATTTGAGCAGGGTCATTACATCCTTATATGGAATTATCTTACCTTCTTTTGTTTGATACTCATCCAAGACTTGTTTGATGATGAGTTGGGAATCACTGAAGACATGTATATCTATGATGTTCCATTATATAGCCATGCATAGCCCTGTGACTAGTTCCTCATATTCTACAATGTTGTTCATGCAGGGAAATCCCAATTTGAATGACATAGGGATGTAGTCACCTTGAGGTGTGATCAAAAGTATTCCTACTCTTCCACCACAAGCTATGTAGGATCCATTAAAGTAAAGTTTCTAGGTAGGTTTCTCTTCTACCATGCACAAATGTTCATCTAGAAATTATGTGACCAAAGGATATGCATCTACCAGAGGTGCCTTTGCTAGCTGATTAGCGTTGACTTGCCCCTTAATGGATTTTCTGTCTACGTATTGAATGTCAAACTCACTTAGCAACATGACCCATTTTTCCATTCAACCATTGAGAGTAGTCTTAGATAATAGATATTTGAGTGGGTCCATTTTTGAAATGAGCTTGATCGTATGACTGAGCATATAGTGGTGAATTTCTTGAGTGGTGAAAACCACTGCTAGGCATGCTTTCTCCATAGGGTAATAATTAAGCTCATAACCCAATAATGTCTAACTGATGTAATAATAGGCTCATTCTTTTCCTTCATCATCTAGTTGAGCAAGGAGTGCCCCTAGTGTTGTAATGGTAGTAGAAATATATAGGATGAGGAGTCGGCTAATCGAGAGATAAAATGACACACAGATTGTAACTTCCCCTGTAGGTTGGGTAGTTGTCAAAGTGTTCTGGGTGGAAGCATTTCCATGATTGTAACTTCTCCTATAGGTTGTGTAGTTGTCAGAGTGTTCTGGGTGGAAGCATGTCCATGATGGCTTGTACCTTTTTCAGATCTATTTCAATGCCTCTTCTAGATATGATAAACCCTATCAGCTTTCCAGATGTGACTCCAAAAACACATTTCTTGGGATTTAGCATTAGGGAATAATGTCCAAGCTGATCAAATACACACTCAAGCACATCTAGGTGATCTTCCCTTTTGATAGATTTAGTTAGTATATCATCCACATAGTCTTCAAGAATCTTATGGATCATGTCATGGAAGATGGTCGTCATAGCACATTGATAAGTTGCCCCTGCATTTTTCAAGCCAAAAGGAATCATATTATAGCAGAAGGTACCCCAAGGGGTTATGAATGTTTTCTTATGCTGGTCTTCTTCTGCAATATGAATCTGATTATATCCTAAAAACCCATCCATGAGATACAACATCTCATGTCCAGTGGTAAGATCTATGATCATGTCAATGTTTGGTAGTGGGAAATTGTCCTTGGGACATGCCTTGTTGAGATCTCAGAAGTACATACATATCCTGATTGATTTGTCAGGTTTGGACATTGGTACCATGTTGCAGATCCATTCAATGTAGTCAATGGTGTGAATGATTTTGGTTTGGAGTAGCTTTTCTAGCTCTTCTTTGATGAGTAGTGCTACCTTGGGGTGCATCTTTTAGAGATTTTGTTTGACAGGTTTGATGTTTGGGTCCACTTCTAGATGGTGAACCACCAAGTTAGGTTCTAATCCCAGCATGTGGCAATAATACCATGCAAATTTATCTATAGATTATCGTAATAGAGCAATGAGAGCTAATTCTTCTGCTTCTGTCAGGGAGGTTACAATGTAAGTGATGCGAGGATATTCCTTTGTACCCAGATTGATGGGTTTTATTTCTTTGATGAGTATTGATGACTACTCAGGACTGTAATCATGGATAAGAGGAAGAGGAGTGTCTTCATCCTCTAGAACCTCAAAGTGGTTTACACCAGTGAATAAGCCCTTTGTTTTTACTTTCTTTTTTATTAGATAGTGCCCCAGAGGGGTTTTCACTTGGGGATCAATTTTTTGCTCTTTTATTTTCATTTTATATTGCATTTTTATGGCTGAAGGCCTCCTCTTCCCCAAAGTATGCCTTTGGATCTAGTTTCTAGACATATGTTGACTCATGACCCCAGTCAGGTTCTTGTTCTATAGCCCCCATGAACCTTAGGAGTGCTTCCTCACTTTGGAACTTGTCAACATGTACGATGCTTGGTTGGTCCCAGTCAATAAGTTTGAGATGGACAAGGGGAAGGTCAATGATGTTGATGGCTAGTTAACAAAGGACAGAATTGCC
Source organism: Thuja plicata (assembly GCA_018584345.1). Taxonomy (NCBI): domain Eukaryota; kingdom Viridiplantae; phylum Streptophyta; class Pinopsida; order Cupressales; family Cupressaceae; genus Thuja; species Thuja plicata. Next base: position 1,686,775 of record MU225665.1, read on the forward strand.
CAGGAAGGTTTCATCATCGAGGACATCGTCATAGGCTTTCACAATATTCTCTTGAAGGACGTGTTCAACTTCAATGATTTTACCTAGTAGATTATCATAGGCATAGATGTTTTTTGTTGGTGCCCCCAATCATGGCAGAGTCCATACCAAGACCCAGGTGTTTTTGTTGTTTGGTGGGAGCATAAGGCTCTTTCATGTCATGTTATTCATGACCTAAACCACCTCCTTGATAGTTCCATTTTTGTGTAACCATCTTGTGAGTGGAAGGGTATTCTTCCTTGAAGTAGTTGAGGAAACCCGTGTCTGGTGGTGGTGGGTCCTTATAAAGCCACTGGTTGATATTTGGTGCCATCTCCTAGCCATTAAAAATGCCAAGGGAAATAAAAGTGGTAGGGCCCAATTTTTTTGTCTGTGGCTCGCTCTGGTCTGTTATGTTCTTGTCCGGTCTCCACTGGGTATGTAGATCAGATGGCAATGTGCCCACTGTGAAGGTGTCAGATAAAATGTATTCTCCACAACCTTCATTGTTGATCTTGATCATTGAGAAGGTGGAGGAAATAATTTTTTCTAGATCTAAATGGGTTCAAGAGGAACTGGTGATAGAGGTGCCAATGTCAATCCCAGGACAATGGTTAGAATGTGGGAAAGAAGCTTCCAATGTAGGCTAGTATGCGAAGGGTTGGGGGTCTGCGTGAATGGTGATTTCAGTGCCGTTATGTGGAAATTTTATGCATTGACGGTAGGTGGATGGGACAGCTTGGATGGAATGAATCCAAGGGTGTCCAAGGAGGATGTTAAATGGAAGGTCAAGATCAACAACATGACATATCGTATCTTGCATGGCAGGGCCCAGCTGGATGGGCAAGGAAATAGTGCCTTTTGATCTTCTTTCCAAGTTGTCATATACCTTGATTGTGATAACATTGTTCATTATGTCAGCTTTAGTATATTCCAGTTGTTTAATGAACTTTAAGGTACATAAATTAAGGGCCAAACCATTATCTATCATGGCCCATTTTATTGCAAAGTCATTGACCAAGATGGTGATATGGAGGGGGAGATTGTGGTTTGGTTCAACTTGGGGAATGTCGGTTGGCTTAAAAGAGAATCTATAAGAGGTAGATAGGTGGCCCACAAGGTTCTAGAATTGCATGGGATCAATGTCGCTGGGGACACGAGATTCTTGTAGGACTTTGTTGAGGATCTCCTAGTGGATAGGTGAAGTGCGAAGAAGATCCAAGATGGAAATTTGTGTAGGGGTATTCCCTAGGTGTTCCAGTAAATTGTATTTTTATCTAGGTGGAGGAGTAGCACTAGCACCTATGACTGTTATTCTTCCTCGGTAGGTGGTAACCGTGCGGTGGTTATCCACACCCTTGATATGGATAATGTTAACCGAGGGTTTAGCTTGGGAGATACAACCGATGAGCTGATCGTAATTGATGTATGCAGAAGTGTAATCTTTCTTTTCATTGTTGTCTCCTTGTTTTCCCTTCCCTATGTTAGGGGGTGGAGGAGGATTGGTTGGGCCTTTACCAGTGTCATGTTGAGGAAACATGTTTTGGTAGATTTGAAGCTTGGAATTTGGCAAGAGTTGAGTTGGTGCATCGACAGTGATCTCCTCTTTGTCTATGAGATCCTGAATGTAATGTTTGAATTTCATGCACTTTGTGGCTGTGTGTCCCTTAACATGGTGATATTCACAATACTTGTTATCCCTATACCAAGTAGGTTTTTGGTGTTGATTAGTTGAAAGGTCGCGTGTGTGGGTACAGAATTAGATTAGCCTGAGCCATCTTTTGAAATATGACATCGATAGATTCACCCAGCAGGGAAAATGTGCATTTTGGGATGTTCTGAGCACAAGGTTTATTTTTTCCCCGAGGGACAAATATAGCATTTGTTTGATTAATAGGATTTTGGAAATTAGTTTGAAAATTTTCCCCCAGTAGAGGATATGCTGGAGTGCGTTGTTGGGTAGTAACAGGTTGATACACAGGTTGTTGTTGATAGGTATGTTGTTGTTGTTGATACATAGGTTGTTTTTTTTTATAAGTAGGTTGTTGTTGATAAGTAGGTTGTTGTTGATAAGCAGGTTGTTGTTGATAGGAAGTTTATTGTTGACACAAAGGTTGTTGCTAATAAGGAGGCACTGGCTGTTGGTATGCAGGAGTGGGCGCATTAGGTCTAGCAATGATAATTTGGGCATTCTTGGTATCAGCGGAACCATCAGTCATGACACTTGTATTCTTATTCTAGTAGAGATATCTATCATTGTTAGGTCTATTGTGACTCATCTCTTTGTATAACTTGATGGTTCCATCGTCTATAAAACCCTTTTTGAGATCCATGCCTTTTCTGCAGATTTCTTGATATGTCTGCAAATAGTTCATGTGGACATGATGTGCCAATTTAGGGTGTAGATTGTCAATTAAAATTTTAACCAGGTGTTTTTCAGGAGGTTGATAAGATAATCAGGTAGTAAGGATCTGCCATCTTTGGAGATAGTCTGTTAGGACTTCACCTCCTTTCTACTTGTAATTGCACAAGTCTAGGAGAGATAACTCACTCTCAACAAGATGTGCATGTTGGGTTACAATTTTCTCTGAAAACTCTACAAAGTACGTGATCAAACCATAAGGGATCTTATAAAACCATTCAAGAGTTGATCCTCCCAGACTTTTGGGAAAGAGGCATAGGAGGAAGTTATCATTGTATGCCACTTCTTGGCATGCCATGTAAAATTATTTAACGTGACTAGTAGGATCGCCCTTCCCCAATACTTGTCGAATTTGGGAGTCTCAAAATTCTTGGGGAAGGGACTGTTGTGATAGATCAGTGGCAGGGACACACTTCTTCAAATTTGAACATTTTTGTGTCGGTCCCAGCTCGAAGCTCCTTGAGAGAATTCTTCATTTCCTCCGACTCTTTATTGATTGGTGGAGGAGGCGGTCCTCCCATTACGTTGGATCTCAGTGCATGATATGGGTCAAAAGATGTTGGGGAAAAGGGAGGATTTTGTGGAGGATACTGGGGGTATGATAGGGAGATTGATGGATTGGCTACAGAGGTGGAAACTATGGTTGAGGGATGTATTTCTACTGGTAGTGTGATTGTGCTTGTTGAGGCAGCGAGTAGGTAGGAGGGACATGACTCGGTCCTCCATAAGTTGGTGGAACAGTTGCATTGTTGTGTATAGGAGGATTGGTTTGCATGTGAGTGCACCCAGCGGGAGGAGAAAGGTAGTTAATGCGAGCAGGAATGTTGGGTTGCTGAGGTGGGATAATTTGGGATGCTGCAAAAGGAGGCACAACCAAGTAGTTGGTGTAAACTAGCATCTGTTTTTGGGTAGGTTGCGCAATGGGCTGTGCGGAAAAGGGGTTGATGAAGGGTGTTTGCACTTGGGTAGTGGAAGGGTTTGCATTACCAGATTGTGTTGGTATTCCAAGTGCATGCATAGAAGCCTGAGAGTAACCCCAAGTGGAGGATGATGTGGCTTGTGCAGTTTGGCCAACTTGAGGGATATGCTGAGAGGTTGGCGAGTTGGTTTGTGTTTGCACAAGCAATGGGAAAGGGGTGCTGAAGCAGGTTGGGTAATTACTGGTTGGGAATGGAGTGTGGGCCCTTGTGAATAGGAGGGTTGGTTGGAGACTCCTAGGAGTGGCATGTTGGTAGTCAATTATTATTGGGGAGGTGGCTGGTTAGAAGTGCTTGTGGCTTGCATGTTTTGCGGTTGTGAGGCAATTGGTTGCATATGGATTGGTTGAGAAATTGTCAATTGGATGATGATTGGTTGAGAAGCAATGGGTTGCATATGTTGGGATACTTGGACTGATTGTGATGGTTGTGAGACCAGGGGTCTCATAATAGAGAGGGGTTCTAGTTGTGCAATTGTGTGCACTATGGGTTGTGTAGCCATTGGTTTAAGCAGATGGGGGATAAGGGATCCAACTTGGACTGTTCTAAGTTGAGGATTGAAAATTGATTCCACCACGAGATGAGAAAAGCTGGCTGGGATTTTCAAAGATAGGCTAACTCATGGTGGCATAACCCTAGGTGTAAATTGGATTCCTTCTTGCTAGAAGTTGGCAAGGATAGTGTGGTTATTATGCGCAATGATGGCGCTGACCATTGGCACATGTCTAGGGTGGCTCATGAATGCTTCCATGGCACTTTGAGTAGAGGTTTCATCTAGGTCAACCCATATATGCTCACTTGGTATCTGATTATGTGGGTAAAAGGAGACCATTGCGTATTTATGGTCTATTGGCAGATCAGATGAACTAGCGGTGTAATTGGTGCCCATGTCTTTTGTCTTCTTGGATCTGGTTTTAGGTGGCATGAAATGAAGGTTGCTAATGAAATGCAGGATGCTAATGGAATTTCCTATGGATGATATGCAAGGTTCCTAGGATGCATGATTAAGGAATGGTGCTAAATGCTAAAAAGGATATCCTATGGATCTAGGATGATTTGATGTGTCAAAGGATTATGATTTTATTTCCCTAATGTAAATTTGATGATGGTGTCAACCTAAGACAAACTTATGGTCTTTGGAGGACAGGATTCTTTGTCAATGCAAACCAACCTCTTGCTCAAGGTGATGAGGTTACAAGGACAAAGTGGACTATCGTAAGCCATGATTAGCTAAGGAATCCTAGAAAGGTTTTGGATTAAGATGTAGGTACTTACGCAACTCAAAAGATGTGACACCAAGATTGGGTTTTGGATTGGATTTTTTTTTTTTTTGGATTTTGATTGGATTCTTGGATTGGATAATGTTGGATTGGATTGGATGCTAGCTATGTTGGCTGGATTATGAAATTCCTAAGGATGATGATTATGATGAGGTTCCTAAAATGCAAGCTAAAGGGACATAAGAAGAGGAGCAACCAAGCGATATGGCGATGTGCCTACTAGTCATATTGTTTGAAGCAGACAAAGGCTTTGTTCATGTGATACTTGCTTCTGAAATGTGCAATCTTATTGTTATAGATAATCTTGCCATATGTTATGAATGATTGGATCTCCTTTTTGATAGAATTAATGATTTTTTTGTATTATTGAGCCTTGCGAGTGGTTTCCTTTTGTTACCTGATCACAGGAGGTAATGGAGTCTTGGCTTTCTTATGAATGCTTGGTTTTAACATGTCATAGGAACAAATGTTTGCAATTGGAAAGTCATTTGTTGTTGGTAAAGATCTTGATTGTGTTGTTCAATGGAAAGAATAAGTTTTTTTAAATCACACATCAAGGTAGTGACTATGCTAAGTATACATTGAGTCAAGCATGGTAATTCAAATGTAAAAAATAGTCCAACAAGGGACAAAGAAACCTTGAGGAGTGGGGGATATGTGTGCAACCTTTGATCAATGTTGAACAAGCAAAAGCCTACCTAAGGAAGTTGGCTGAGTGTCAAAATCTTTGCCCACGCTAAGTATTCCTTCACCTAACACAAAGTGATATTGACTTTGGCCATGACTAGGCATGTTGTGGGTTTTGAAAGAAACTCAATGCTCGAATCGCATAAGTCCTCTCATGCCACAATCATGCTTTCAACGCCCTTGGGAATATGGATGTTGGGTGTAAAATCTTTAGGCAATCCAGGTAAAGTCCACTTGGATTTATCCTTGCACAAAGATTAAGACACTTTCAAAGGTAGATCAGTTGGACTTCTATTTTAACCAGTGTTTAGTAAGTTCATCTGTTCATGAATACCCCCTGTAGTTTTGCAAGAAAAATTAAGCCATATAGCCCTACAAGAACTCAAAATGTATAGTCTCGCACGCAATATTTAGACCTCTTGGCCCTACACAAGTTGAATGTACCCCTCTTGCGGTCTTATAAACAAGATTGAGACCATAAAGGCCCTACAAGCACCTAATCGAGAGTAGTCTTGGCTTAGCAAGATTCAGGCAACAAGGTCCTACAAACGAGGATGCATTAGAGGTAGAAAATATTCAAGTCTTCTCTCTCTCTTTGGATTGAAAGAAGCTTTTTTATTATCGTGGGGCAGAAGTAGCTGGGTTTTCTCATTCCCCACTTAGGTCGTTCCCAGGAGATTTCTCCCTTGGTAGGCCCTCTAAAGGTTTAAGTTGAAAGTAATTGGATTGGTGACAAAAAAGATTCTAGATTTATGATTTTACCACAAGGGGAAAAGCGAATACTCTCCTATCTAGTATCATTTTCTCCACACACACGCAAGACAATCTTAGTTCATTCCCAAAGATTTAATTGTTTAACACAAAACAAATGTGTCTAAGTTTTTGATCTTCCAAAAAGGGAAGAGAGCATACTCCCCTAACACTTGTTTTGGATTAGACAAAAAGATCCCTCTAATTAGTCTATGTGCCTAAGAAATTAAAAAAAAATGCTAACAAGCACGATTGTTTGGTTGATTTTAATGTAAGGCAAATTGCAAGACAAGTGTGAGTAATGTTTGGAATTTTATGTCTTTGGCAAGCGGTGCTGCAACACAACTATTTAGTAGTTTTACAAAATTAGCCTTTGACAAGCGAGATAACCACAAAACCACTCAAGAAGTTGTTAGAAATTGATAAATAAAAGTCTGACAGAGTGCAGACACTGATTCGGGGCATAGACATCGATCTGTATTTTAGCCTAAAAATGACAGAATGCAGGAAAATATGCTAGAAAACACATAAAACCAAAAAAATGCTATACCAACGCAGACGTCGGTCAGTGAAGTACAGATGTCGATCGGTGATTGGTCTGAACTGAAATTTGTGCAAATGTTGAAACATGAACTAGCATATGTGCAGATGTTGTTGTACCTACAAGGCTAAAAAAATAGCAAATGCAACAAAACAAGTTATTCTTTTCTCTCTCTTAGCTCTCAAATTGATCAGAAATAGCTATGCTGAGATTGCTAAAACCCTAAAAATTAATGTTCTTTAATGATTTGTTAAAAGTTGTTCCTTTTTAATGAAAATTTGACATTATGACTACTTGTAAAATTGAGTTCTACTAAAAAATAGAATGCTAAAATACCAAAAAGTAGCAGGAAATGCAATAAACTTGATAAATGAAAGATAGGGTTTGCAGAAATCTCAATCAAAATGACACATAGCGAAGATGCCAATTCTAGAAGTGGAGACACCAATTTAGTGCAGACGCTGAATGGCGGTTTAGGATGAACTGACTTTTGCGCAGACACCTTTGTCTAAAGCGCAAATGCCTCTGTGTAAAGTGCAGACGCCGATCTATAAAATCCAACAAAAATAAGAGAAAAAAGAAGAGAAAGAGAATGTCAAAGGGATGTGGGTCCCACCGGGCGTGCCAAAATGTATACAAGGAAAATGTCAACCTGTCATCACTCACAAAAACATGAAATCATTAGAGGGTTAGCCTCTAAAATTCAAATGAGATAAAAGTAAGCAAAACAACACAAATTATCCTCATATCATTGGATAGAGCTAAAATGAGTTGCAGCCAAGAGGCTTGTTTGATTTTCTCTCATATGGAGATGTGAATATGCTCTCTCAAACACAATATCAAGGACTTCCCCAAGTAGAATGATTATGACCAATGCAACAATGAATGATGAGAGAAGGATTCAAGAACTAGTATGGAAAAACTAGTCTCAAATCTTCTCAAATGATTAAGCTACTATGGATTGAAATGCGATGCAAGAAAATAAACTATGATTGATTTACCAAAATGATCCTAGCATGTAACTTCTATGTGATTTAAGCTCAAAAAAAATGAAACTAGCAATGAGAATTGTAAAGCAAATCTAGCATAATAACAATAGCACAAAGATGAGAGATGACAATGCAAGAGAGGAAGGCCTCTTTTATAGAATTGAAAAGGAAATGGACGGTTGAGATTAAGAGGTGGAAGGTGTACACACAAAATAGTGCACTTCTATGAATCCTTACATGCAAGGAAACTCAAGAATGAGCACTCACAAATTGATCCATAGCTCTCTATGCATGGAGTTGCAAGATTTGTAAAATTGCTCTCAGCTAGAGCTATAAACTCATGACCTTGCCAATAAACCACACAACGAGAGATTCACAATGAAAACAAGGACAAGAATGCCAATATATCCAATGAATCAAATGTATGCAATGCAATGCAAATCTATATGATAATGCAAACTAAGCTATGAAAATGAAAGTACAATGCAACTAATCTATGAAAGGAAAGAACAAGTGTTACCAAGCCTTCCTATTTAGACTATGTGAGATTATTCTATTGCATAAAAGGAAATCTAAGCTATGAAATGAAACTATGAATGCTATAACAATGCAACTATGAAAGCAAATATGAAAACTATGAAGAAAGCTCTCAAATGACCTAGAAAACTTGCAGCATAACTTTAGCATGAAAACTTAAGATATGAAAATGAAGGAGAGAGCTCTCCTTTTATAAGAAGTGAGATGAAAATAGACCATTGAGATTAAGAGGCAAAAGTCTTAATCAAGGGTGGAGGAAAAAGGAAGCTTGATCCTTGTGCACAAATATCCTCCAATAGGAAAATAGGAGTTGACTTTTGTGTCTTTTTCCTTTTTATAA
>MU225665.1:1731847-1743756 GCA_018584345.1 Thuja plicata
ACATGACTGTCATCATTCTAGAGTAATCATCAACAAAGAGAATAAAATATCTATCTCCATAATAACTCTTTGTCCTCATAGGTCCACATAAATCAGTATGGACTAATTCTAGAATATCATCAGATGTGTAGGCTTTACTTTTGAAACTAGACTTTGTCATTTTACCTTTTTGACAATTTTTGCACATGATGTTGTCTGGCTTTGTCATCGTCGGTAAGCCTCATACACTTCTTTTTCTGCTTATTTTCATCATGTTTTCAAAATTCATATGACACAATCTTTTGTGCCACAACCATATGTCTTTGTTTCTAGTCATTAAGCAAGTGGGATTAGTATCATTCAGATAGAATAAGTTACCTTTAGTCTATTCACCGGTACCAATCAGCTTTCCTGATTCATTGAAGATCTTTGCCTTCTTATTTTCAAATGCTACACTGTGACCTGAATTATTCAGCTGAGAGACACTCAATAGATTATAATTCAATCCTTTTACCCAATAAGAATTTTCACATTTAATCAGTTTATTTAGCATTATTGTTCCTTTACCTTCAACTGGACAAGGTGTATCATTTCCCATTCTTACTGTACCACCATTATAATACTCAAAAGTATTAATTTTTTTTGTCACCGGTCATATGGTGAGTGCAGCCACTATCTATAATCCAGATATCATTCTGACTCACCTTAGATATGAGTGCATTTTCTTCATACCTTTCATCTTCATCTGAATCATCCTTCACAGCTACAAATACCATCTCGATGTCAACTTTAGGTTCGATGTCAGTATCTTCATCTTTGCAAGCAGCTAGGTAGCTAGCTTTCTTACCTTTATCCTTGTAGTCTCGGGTATCCTTTCTTTCTGATCATTGGTAACCTTTGTAATCTTTGTTATCACCTCTGTCAGACTTCTTCTTGAAAGATCTGTCATCTTTTCTTCTGTTAGGATGTCTTGCAGCAAAGTGTCCAATCTCTTTATAATTAAAGCATACAAGTGGTATTTTGCCTTTGTATTTACCTTTGCCTCTCTGTATTCTTCTAGCCATAAGTGCTTCTATTTCATCTAGATCTTCTTCTTCACTTTCACTTTCACTGTCCCTTCTAGATGAGTATCTATTATTGGATTTTCTTATTTTCATAGAAGACTTAAATGCAGACTCTAAACTTTGTAAGACACTATTGTCAAAGTTATTCATCTCAAATGAAATCAGTCTACCAATTAGGCTATCAAGAGTAACTGTATTATTTTCTACTGCTCTCATTTCTTGAATAACATAAACTCTAATAGCATATACATGCAATAAGGTTCTTAATATTTTACTTACCACTGTCTCCTCTTCAAGTGTACCTCCAACACCTCATATAGCATTGACTACTTATTTTATTCTTGTGTTGTACTGCGTGATGTTTTCACCTTCTTTCATTTTGAGATCATCAAACTTTCCTCTAAGGCTTTCTACCTTGGCTCTTAGAACATTTGTATCACCTCCGTGTACAAGCTTCAGTTTGTCCCACATTTTCTTTGCAATTGTGCAATCCTTGACATCTTCAAATTCAGCATCAGAGAGTGAGGAAGAAAGCTCTATAACCATGCTGTTATGCTCATGCTTCACTTTCAATTGATCTACTATCAATGGTCCTATAGGAAACACATATTCAATATCTAAGTATTGAGTAACATCATTACCAATACCTGATAAGTGGAGTCTTATCCTGCTTTTCCATGAAGCAAAGTTGTGTTTCTTCAACTTCGGCACATCTCGTCTATTCATCTTGTGATCTTTACTTAGGTCTTGAAACCTTCCTTCTAAGCACACAAGCTCTAATACCAATTGTTAGTAATAACCGAGAGGGGGGCATGAATCAGTGGCCTCAAAAATTTATCCTTTAATCTTTAACCACCAATCAATACACCTCAGATTATTAAGTCCCTACAAGATGCATGCCTTGAAATACTAAACAATTAACTATCTGTCAGTTTACCTTATCTATCCTTATTCTCCTTGATAACTGATAAGTAGTAAAACTATTTACCGATACTCAGTAAACATGCAGAGTATACCAATCAAGATAGAAATGCATATGTGAAATGTAAAACAATAAAGTAATAAACCATACACACATAACACATGAATTTTAACGTGGAAACCCTGTTAAGGGAAAAAACCACTTGGACCGGTACCCCAATTTTTAACTCTTCTAAAGTGAGCCCTGTTAGGAGCCAACCCTGTTAAAGGTTATAAACACACTATTAAGTGCGACCTTGTTAGAGGATTTTATACATATAGGTTGTCACTTAGTATCTGGCATCTATTTTGCTACCATCCTTGAATCAGCCTCCTTCTTAGACTGTCAATAGGCTTTAGGAAAATCTTGCTACCATCCTTAAATCAACCTTCTTCTTAGGCTATCAATAGGCTTTATGCAAATTCAATGCTACTTTCATGAATCAACCTTTTTGGCAATCTGTTAGGATATACCTCAATTATAGAAGACTGTTAAGTCCTGCTCTATTAAGAGACTTGATGCTTCAATGGTTAAACTGAAACATTATGACCTGTTTCTAATGCAACTTTGAATTGCATATTTTCATATCTATTTAATTAAAATACCTCTCATATCAATGTATCACTTTAATTCTTTGTGCTCCACACTTTCTGCTCTGTGATGTTGTGCTTCACTATTCGTCGGTGTCTGTAGAATTCATTATCTCTCCTTTAGCTTGATTGATCGGGACTGTATGAAGTTTATCCTTCACCAGTTTCTCTTCAGCATCCTCTTTCTATTCATTCCCCTTTCATGTATCTAATGGCTTCCAAAAATGAATTATGCTTGTCTCTTATATAGACATGATGTTCCTTAATTCTTGATTCCTGATTTTTTATTCTTGGCGTGAAAAACAATACAGCCAATCTGATTTACAGCTTTAACTCGTAATTTATCTCATAGTTATCTTCTTGCCAATTGTATAAATCTTCCTTAAATCAATTACTTAACTATGGTCGAATAAAACAAATAAAACAACCAGTTAAGTCTATCCTTAAGCTCTGCCAACTAGATATTTTTTCATTTTCTGAACTCTTTGTTCTATTGGTCAACTCTGCAGTTAGTCATCGTTGACAACTGTCAGTTCCATCGGTGCAACTCCAATTAGCTTTGGGATCTCCATTTGTCAAGCATCATAGGATTTTGCTTTGTCGGGAAATACTATCTTCTACTCGTCGGGCATCACTGTGACTTTTTACTTTGCCTTTACCGATGGTGTGCACTCCATCGGTGTTGTCTGTCACTTAGTGAATACTTGACTTTTATGCATTGTTGAAAGCATAATCTTTGTTCCATTGATTCTCTGAATTCTTTGGCATTATGTACATGACTGTACAGATGATATCAAGTTGACATCAATGAAAATACAAACCATTAACTGATTTAATGTCTTGCATCATCTTCAACTTAACATTATCAAACATTCAACTAGTTACATGTCATCAGTTAATTCCTAAAAAAGGGTTCGACCAAGGCAAGCCCCTTTCCACAACCATTTTCTATTTTTTGTATTCAGAAATAGGTTTCAAGACTTGCAGATCCAAATATGAGAAGTACATGTGTAGACACAGGAACCTAGAAAGTTTCATTAGATTTGAAGCTACTGGAAACAAGTCGACTTCTCAACTTGTTCCTGATTACAAGTTGACTTCTCAAATTGTCTCTCCACTTTATGGATGAAAATGATAGAGCAGATAGAGACAGGTCTCAGACTTCCATTTTTGGAGTTGTAGCAGTATCTGACATTCCTGCGACAGTCAAATTCAGATCTAAAGGTCATATTTCCTCTTCTTGATTCAAGGTGCATACATCCTTCCTCTTTTCTTACATTTACTTTCATAGATAAGATATTCTATATCTTTTTTTATCATATCATCATCATATTTACCCTCTAAAGGAAAACCAAATCACCCTTTAGTTTAGATCTTGCATTAGCACCCTTATTCCTTTGGTTGTGCTAATTAGATTTTCACTTAAGGGTTTGGTGTGTATTCCTAATGTACACTAGATCTTGGTGAGTGATCTACATCTTAGAATTTCTCACCATTTTATACTATACAAGTCAAATGAGGTTGGAGATATTATTTAACATCTAGTACCTATATTACTTTTTAAAAAAGATTGTTTGTTTCTTGTGGTTTGTTATTTTGTTATGTAGTTTTGGCTAGCTCACGAGTGGATGCATCAATTGCTTATCCAATTTCTTTGTGTCATTTTTTAGATTTTATTTCCTTCCTCCACAAGCAATTTATTCTCAAGGAGATCGCATGCATTTTACCTCTACTTTGAGCAATTATGTTAGGAGGGGGAATGTTATTTAGTTGCAATCTCTTTCTTTCTTGTAAGTCGGTCTAAAGCTCGTTTATATTCCCTATTATATAAAGGGAATTCCAGGACCTTATTTTACTTCTAGAAAACTTCTTGAGTAGGTAGATATATTTTATGTAGTCTTTAGTATTTTCTAGATCAGAATGTAGATGTATCTCTGAGACATATGATAATTCAATGGATGAATACTAAAAATTATCATGATATTGTCTCCTAGTTCTGTACTTGAATTTCATTTGCAATATAAATATCAAGGATGTTTGTGTTCATCTCATTTGGTTTTCCAAATCTGTGTTAGTTTTTTTTTTGTTTTTCAATAAAATAATTAAATTACTATGAATAATTAAAAGTGGATTTGAGTGCACAATTGGGATATTTGAAGAAGAATTCTACTATGGTTGTGTATTATTGCTAGTACTGGGTATTTGCATTGAAACAAATTATGAAATATAATCATTCATGTTGATGGAAATGCTTGCATTCATTTATCAGACTCGATAGCCTCTAGATTAGGCATTGGTTATCAACAAAACCTATTAATATTTTTAGAGAAATCATAAATCAAAATTTATTTTCATTTCTATTCTTAGAAGTAGTTTAGTTTAGGACAGGGATCCCAATTGTTGTGATAAGTGATTAATACCAAGATATTAACAGAATCACAAAGTTATCTCAATTTACCTGGTATATTTTCATTGGGATTGATCTACAAAATGTTCAACGTATGGTATAATTTGAAGTAGATATTTAATCATTGAGTAGGTACATCCACCTTGGTTTTGTAGAGCCAAAAAGTGCAATTGTGGATAGGAGATGACCAATCCTTAGGTTTTTCTAGAACATCAGTTGGAAACACTAACAAGGTGCACAACACCCTTTTTCTTAGCATAGTTCAATTATTGTTTATTCCTCATGTTGCGATGTGGTTGACCTTCTAAATGTGACACTTTTTTAAAAATGGGTATTAATTTTTAGATCATTAACTTGAATAAGAAAATAATTGACATGTTTAAAAAGTGGGAGGTTGAGAGAAGCAACACAATCTATTTAAATATTGAGAAAATGTGTTTTACACGTTGCACAATGTGTATAATTTATTATTTTATTATTATTTGTTTTGCACCTAGGAGCACCAAGATGGATATGAATCACATAAAGATTCCATCCTTATGGCCACTTTATGTGTTGTATTGTTACATTGGGATATGATACAATAATTATTGAACAGTGGAGAAAGATATTCAATAAAGTGTAAAATTAGTACCCAATATTAAATGAGGGGTCAATGGTATTTTGTTCACACGGTGTTGTGGCATATGGTGTTAAAGCATGCATTTATCTTGCACATGCATAGTTTTTTTATGCACTAGACACATTTGATATTGTTATATAAAATAGTTGTGCACATGCTCAAAGAATATTCTCATTCATATTTACATGCATACTTGAGAACATGTATGTACATGCATACCTAGTTTAATTTCACTAAGTTGAGTCTAATTTAGTTTAGTTTGGTCTATTTAGGCTCCATTTTTCCTCTTAAACACTACTTTGTGCATCATGCATATTGTTACCGGTTTTCACTACTAAGCTCAACTAGGTAGAGATTTTATGAATTTTAAATGAAGTAAGGTACATTTTAACTCTGTTGAATCACATTCATGTGCATAAATAAAGAACAAAATATTATAATGTTACATTTCATTATGTAGATACATATGACATAGGAGAGAGTACAAGAAATTTAGAGGAAAAGTAATCTTTATTGATAATACAAATGAATAATGTCTCACACAAACTATGAGACTAACCATGAGGATGCACATGAAGAAAAAATTATACATTTATAGGTGCTATGAAAGGAAATGTACAAGAAGTGAAGGGTGACTTGTCATTTCCTAAATGATGAATCTAGTTGTTGTTGCCCTACATCATCTTTGGTCTTCTCGCTTGCCTTACATCCAACTCTTGTTTTCTTCCTATTCCATGTGCCTACATCTAATAGATAAAATGTTGTTAGACTAATTATCTAATAAATGAAGAGTCATCATTGTTGGAAAGTGACAATGCAAGAAATTGTTATTTTGTCATTGATGTCAAACCTTAACTGGTGAGACTATTGTTATCTATTTAAGTACCATATCTATTGATTGAAGAAGAAGATTTAACAAGAAGACCAAGTGAATGGTTGAGTTAAGGAAAATAAAAGGGTACTTGATCAGTTGGCACTCTGGAAAAGTAACTAGTTGTTTATCTTTCAAAGATAGTTTTTCTGGTTGTTTTGTGCTGAGAAAGTTTGGCTTGTGCCGAGAAAGTTTGGTTTGTGCTGAGCGAAGTTGTTTGTGATGAGCAAGTTTGTTCAGTGTCGAGCACCAGTGAAATTGCCAGGTGGAAATAGTGATGTTGGCCAACTTACAGTATTTGGATTAATGATGAGATTTAAGATCTCTGGCTAACTTAGTTAATTTTATTGGGATATGTAAAGTTAATTAAAGATTGATTCATGTCATTTAATGTATGGGTAATCGTAATTAATGCATGGGTTCAAGATTTAATTAGAGACTACTTTGGAGAAGTAAATGTAATGTAATGATGGAATGATCTGTTGGATCTGACCTAACCTAAGATCTATGATCTTGATTAAGCAGCAAAGATTTATTTGACCTAGACAGAGAGGTATATGATAACCTCAGGGGGTTATTCATTACAGTGTGTGGATGTGGTGGTGGATGTATTGATTGGTGTATATGTGTGTATGCAAGAGGATTGCATAGTTGATTTACTAATTGGCATGACCTAGCAGAGAAGGCTGAACACAGAAGCAGAAAGTTGCATGTGTGATTGCTTGACAGATTTCCAAGCAGATTAGAAGATTGAAATGACAATGCAGGCCATCTAGTAAGTTAGCATCAAAACTGTAATTGGATCTAAATTTGCAAAGTAATTTGTATGTATCAGATCACAACTGCTGATTACTTTCTAACCATTGTATCAGTTAAAATCCTTTAACAAGGTTGACCTAGCAGTCATTTGTATAAATCCTCTAAACAAGGTGACATTCAAGTGGAATGTTCTAAGTGCTCTAACAAGGCCACTCCTAACAAGGTGATTAAATCCTTTAACCAGGTCACACCTAACAGTGTGTTATTGTAACCTTTAACAAGGTTGGCTCCTCACAGAGCTCACTTCAGAAGAGTGAAAACTTGGTAGCATGTTACTGGTGGTTTTTCCCATATTGGGTTTCCACATGAAATAATTGTGTCAACTTGTGTGAATGCTTATGGTTTGTTTTACTATTATGTTTCTACAAGCTAATTACATTGAATAGTAAACTACATGATTGAGTTGTTGACATATGCTATTGCTGCCGAGTAGATTTGAAATACAGAAAGTTTTATTTGCTACATCTACACCTAAGGATAACTGATTCACCCCTCCCCTCTCAGTTATTCTAAATTCATTATAACAATCATACACTACTTATACATGCATATATAAACATACAATCTAATCTTCACATACATCATAGCAGCTAGCTTGTCACAGATCTCCAAGAAAACAAGAATAATCAAACAAACAAACTCATATGCTCATTTTTATCTGACAAGTTTATTTCATGTGCAAAGATAGGTACAATTATTATTTATTTGCATGTGGGTTCAAATGGTCTCCCACAAGGGTTGACCATAGCATGCCAACAAATAAGCATGCAACTCTAATGTTATATTTAGTTGCAAAGCGCATAATAGTATATTCAACAAGGTGCAAGAGAACCAATATTCAAAGAAAAGGTAACATCTACATTTAGTTAAAAGGGGCTTATATTGAACAAACATCTAAGAAAAATATTCAAATAGACAACAAAAATAACCAACAACAGTGTTGTTACAATTGAAGACACAAAATCAAAATCAAGACAATGGTGATCATAGTGAAGAGGACAGAATAACAATGCAAATAAAGGACAATGATATAATACATGAATCCATCAAGAACAAACCAATATGTTAGGACTATTAATAAACATATATATGAGTTACAAGTACCATGAGATGAAGCAGCATTTTATTAAAAAACATGGAGGTCAGAAGGAATCAAAAGATAGCGTGAATATTTTTTCTTGTCAAGTGTGAATGGTTATGCATTCACTGTCATAAGGAAGTAAGTGTTTTACTATCATTACAATCTCACAATGGTAATTCTATTTGAAGCATAAATATGTGAAAGAACAAAGATCATTTATCAACAATGAATACTAGCATTATGATACAGGAGGAGTAGTTTTCATGATGAAACAATGAGAAGCAACCTATCGAGTGATAGAAGTATCTTAAGTTAGAGTTGTATTTTAAGTACTAATACCATATGAACAGTATGATGATCTTCTATGTCAAGGACACCATATACAGGGGTTTTTGCAAGGAATAAAAGAGATACCATAGTGATATGGGATCAATTAAAATCAAAGGACACTAATGAGGATCAAAAGTAGTGAAATTCCATGTCACAGATCAGTAGAAAAGATTAGATGATAGTCCTCACTTGAGTTGGAGAAGCCTCTAGCAGCCTCATGATCATTCAAGGTGGAATTCATGTAGTGGATAATAAGGATGAGGCAAATGGTATAATTGAAAACCTTGTTAAATCAAGATAATGGAAATCAATAGTGAACATAAAAGATGTCTTTGTGATAGTAGAAAGAGGTTGCATAGAACCTAATGACATGGCAGAGACCTAAGAAAAAGTGAAAATGCTATTGATGTCTTGACCACTGAGATAACAATGTCTATAAATGCAAGAGAAAGAATCAACATGTAATGAAATAAATAACTGATTTAAAACTATTAAATACAACAAACAATTAGAATATAGTCTTAACCAAACAAGTGATATTGGTGAAATCATCCCCTATAAAAATTATAGCAAATTCATCTCCAAGAGTTTACAGAACAACAGATGTCTAGGAAACAATAATAGAAATGATTTTCAAAAGGTGCATGAGTGGTAATGTGGCTGTCATGAGCCACAAAATGCAGATCTATTTCTTGAAAAGGTTTTTGATAGTCACCAAAATGTAGCACAAAGGTTATATATTAAAAGAGAAGTAATCAGAGTTAGTGGGAGACATGGTCAAAATAATGATATCATAGTAATCTAGTAACAAAAGAAACAAAATACATAAGGATCAAAGATCATGTTTGTAAAGATCAAAGTGAAAGAGAGGGGTCATAACATCACCGATTAAGAGACATAAAAGGATGATCATATAATGAATAACACATGCATCTTACATTAAAGACTACAAAATGACAATGATATAATGCTGATAGAAAGAGTCTACAATCAAAGCTATGACAGTGAATTTAATTAGCAGAGAAAACCATAAAATATTCAAAGAAAAGCTACATTTGTTGAACAAGGGAGCATTCTTGTAATACAATAGGTCCCATAAACACCATCATAGAAGTTTAAATATAGTGACATGACCTTAAAATATGTGACCAAACAATATACTTGTCTCAAAGTTAACTGAGGTACTGTTATTTAAGGCTTGAAAATGGATCACTTATAGTAAGACTACAGTTTTTTGAGATAGATTTTCTATGCACATGAACCTTTTTAAATTGCTTGGATGTTGTATAAAAGGAGATCATCATTTTTTTTGGCCTACAAATGTCTAGAAAAGAATGATTCGACAATCCATGAATGTTTATTCTTTTCTATGATCCATGAATGTTTTACCAAATGGAAATCAAGGAGTCCTAGAAAGGAAATCTGCCCACACATGCTAAAAGGTGTATTTTCTAATATACATAAACTAGATAATAGCATGAAAAGATAGTAAAGAACCCTTGAAAATTTCATTATTTCCATGAAAAACCCAAGCACTAGTGGTATAGTCAAGGGGAGAGGCATAGGGGTTCCATATATAAGACATGACCCACAAGAGGGTTTTTCCTTGTTATTTAAAATATCCATACTAGGCATATAAGATACACAAGAACTTAAAGGAAGCCTTCGATAGATCATGAGGAATATTGTATGTTTCATTTCATATGTGAAATAAGAAGAAAATACAAGGTGCACAGGTAGTTGTAAGATGGTAAATCATGATATGAAAGGAGTGTAAACCCACTATATCTTTCTTTGGAGAAAAAGGGAGCTTGGTTTCAACATGAAATATGTATGGAAAAGATGGAATCTACACATGAAAACATGAAAAGCCTCTAAAATTTGCACAAAGACCTCATGAAACCCTCTTCTATCCTTTGTTCATTGGCGATGCGAAGAGAGAACAAGAAGAAAAAGATAACAAAATGAAGTGATGGCATGATGTTTCTTTAGGTTTTGGTTTATGCCTTAGGTCTACTGACCAAGAAGTTTTTTTCTCCTTTATTCTATCAAATATCTTCTTCAAATTTTCTCCGACCGTTTAATTTGTAAAAGATGCACTATTATTTTTTGCTCAAAGCCTAATATAAATATTTATTAAGTGCTTTGATATTTTATCAAGAGATTTAATAAATATCGTTGCTAATGATGAAAAATAGAAAAGCATTTATTTTGAGTTAAAGATGTTTGGTTGAAAAGTCTAGGAGAGTACCTATTATCTAGGAGAAGTTGGCAAACATTTAGACGGTATGTAGGAGTGTGTTTTTGACTTGGTTTAGGGAGTTAGAGAATTTTTTGGAGCATTTATGATTGGAAGTGATGTTGCTTGACCATTTCTTGTTTTTAAATCCTATTTTGAGTCGTTTAATGACCTCAAAGATAGCCCTTTCTTTTGAATTCGACTAAGGAGATTAGTGGCCTATTTTCATGCAAGTGATTCTTGAAGAAGTGTAAATTTTGTAAATACTTTATGGTTAGAGGAGTTCTCATTATGCATCTTTGTGCTCAATGAAGTTTTTGGTCCTTTGACGATTTTGGCATATTTTGTAGCTCATTTTGGACATGTATGACAATGGATACCTTGATGACTAATGAAGATAATTTGTATTGTTGCCTTCTCATTCTCTATTTTATTATGTGTGTGATAGTTGATTAATATGAATAATTGTGAAGCTATTTTATTTATTTGTATTTTTTTTGTCTAAATGAAAGCTCCACTTGTAGAATAATATGTATGTTGTAGTTTGTAGGTTGTGTTGAAATACAAGTGTTGCCTAGTTGTGAGAAGTTTCTCTCCTTCCAGGGATATCAACATTCAAGCCTTCTTATGAAATATTTATGCAAGAAACATATAGCATTGAGTTGTGTACATGAAGCTTTGTCATTGATTAACCTGTGTATGCAATTTGTGTTACAGGTCTTAATCACGTCTTTGGTGCATCACCCTGTAGGTTAGATTTTAGTTTCTTGTTATCCTTCTAACCCTTTTCTTAGCAAAAGTTTAGTTTAGATGAAGTACCAAATGTAACCACCTGAATTTGGTCTGTCGCAACTATGGACCCTATTTGCCCTAAGTGTGATCATACCCTCGATTTATGTCCAAACGACCCTGTTACTGCTTGGCATATTTCTTTTAATCAATTTAA
>MU225666.1:8832-41125 GCA_018584345.1 Thuja plicata
CCAAAAATAGTAACTTTCCATAAATAGCAGCTCTGCACAAAATAGCCCTTATTGAATATAAAAACAGAAATATTTTTGGGTGATGCAAGATTGCTCTTACACCCAGGATGCTCCTGCATCACAATTTCACTTTGCAATAGATTAGGTGTGGATACTTGGTCTGCTTCTCCAGAGATAGTTGGGATCTCGCTATGCTCAAAGGGAGCATACGTCCCTAGAAAGAGCCACTGTTGGTACCCTAAATTTTGAGAATAGAGAAGTCCCAATCCATTATCAAGAAAGAAAGTTTCTTCGTACTAAAAAAATCAAAGGAAGGAAGCTTTATGACATAAATAAATAGAACTAACCAATCAAAGCCTTTAGAAAATGTTGGAATTTTGACCTACTACAAAGATGATGCTGACAGAGGATGCAGATGATCGAATTTTAAATATCTAAAAATGACCCAGTTCGGGAAATCAAATTTCTTATCTCCAGTAGAAATATTAGATTTTTATGAGGTGTTTTGGATTTTTAGCCAAAGCCAAATCCAAAATTTAGGTAGTTATTTTTTACTTAGTCTATTGTTTTTTCAAAATAATTTGTAATAAGGGTTATTTATTTTCACCCTAAAGAGGTGTGAAAGCCACTCAAACACATATATATACATAATGTAAAGAGACAAGAATATAATATATATTTTTAATAGGATAGAATTTGATCACAATTATAACATGGACTCTAATGTACTATTTTTTCAACATTAATAAAGATAAGTGCTCTTCTTTTTACTTGTGGTTATAAGTTATATATTTTCAATTAGTATTTCAAATATTCTATTTTATAAAGTGCTTCATTGTGTTAAATTCCCCGAGTATCATAATTCAAAATTAATAATATAGTTTAAATATCAATTGAAAGATCAACATATCTTCTCTTGTTTTTATCGGTCTCTTAATTTGAGTTAAATTCAATAAGATTGGCTGTATAGATTGATTTGAATTATCAGTCAAGTGGAAGCCTATGAAGTGATAGTCTCTCTTTATTAAAATCAAGCTTTTAAAATTGTCTCCGATTGTATGTAGGATTCAGAATTTTCTGACTCTATAGCCCAAGTATTTAGAAGGCACTGATCTAATCATTATTTGGAAATTGTCATTTGGTTCATACTTTGTAGTTTGTAGATTATTTAATTGTTAGTTCAAAAGCATTAATTTTAAGTCCTTAGTATAATCCATTTTAGTTAAGCTTTATAAAGTAGAGATTATAAGGAGATTTGTTACTTTCCTCCAAGGATCATTCACCACCTTTGCAGGAACTTTGTTTTGTGTACGCGGTGGTGCAACATAGAGAATTTGATAGTTCAAAGTGAAATCAGGCCTACCATCCTTGGCTCGATTAAGAAAAAATTGTAGAGGTATCAAGTGGTGCATCACCATTATACTTGTCAGTTGGCCAAAAGTGATCCATCATTTTTGGGCACCAACAAGGTTAGCAAAAAATCTAGCAACAATTCCTACTGCATGTGCAATATATGGTCTAGTGTGTACAACATAAATGAGTTTTCCAATCATTGATCTGTACAAAGTTTGATTTACCTCTAATGTCTTGTCCTCCTTTTTCAACTTACATCTAGTAGCCATTAGTGTTCCAACTGGTTTGGAATCTTCCATCTTGAATATTTTTAGGACCTCTTTGATGTATTTGGACTGTGGAATGAAAATACCTTCACGTTGTTGCAAGATCTATAGACCAAGAAAGAACTTGATCTCTCCAAACATAGACATCTCAAACTCTTTGCTCATCTCATTAGAAAATGATTTTCATAGCATATCATTGCCTCCAAATATGATGTCATCAACAAATATTTCAACAATCAAAGTGTTAGCATTAGTATCTTCCTTCAAATAAAGATTACTATTTTCACTAGTCATTACAAATCCAATACTTATAAGATAGGAATGAAGTCATTCATACCAGGCTCTAGGAGCTTTTTTCAATCCATACAAGGCTTTATGAAGTCTACATACCATGTTTCTCTTGTTTGGATCTACAAACTCTTCTGGTTGCTCAATGTATACCTCTTCTTCAAGTATTCCATTTACGAATGCTGACTTGACATCCATCTGGTATACCTTGAATCCTTTGAATGTAGCATAATCAAGTATTATTCTTACACCTTCTAGGCTAGCAATGGTTGCAAAGGTCTCTCCATAGTCAATACCTTCCTCTTGTGCATACCCCTTACATACTAGTCTTGATTTGTTTCTTGTGACTTCTCCATTCTCATTCAACTCGTTCCTAAATATCCATTTATTACCTATGATATTCTTATCATTTGGTCTTGGTACAAGTGACCATGTCTTATTTTTCTTAATCTACTCAATCTCATCATTCATAGCACTTATCCATTCTTCATTATCAAGTGTAGCATTGACAGATTTTCGTTCAAACTCACAAATTCAACAACGTGTATTTAGAGACTTACTTATTTTTATTTTACTAGCTTGCTTGTCTCCTATGATCTGGATCTCTAGATGGTTCCTTCTTAGATATCTAGCAAGAAATGGTTCAACTCTTTGTCTATCATCTTGATCATCATTTTGTCCTTCATTCTATTCTTCATCACTATGTACATTATTTTGATTATTATCCTCACTGTCAGTATTTGTAGCCTGACCATCGGTTACAACATTTTGTTGCTCTAGAATTAAGCACTTTGCTCATGCAGAGTGTTAGGTTCTTCATAGTATACAAACTTGTTGTAGTCCTCTGGTTATTTTTTGCTTTTCAGCTCATTCTTTTCTGCAAATTCATCTATCTTCACATTTGCACTTTCAACAATTTTGTTAGAAGCCTTGATAAGACATTTATAAGCCTTGCTCTTGGTGGAATACCCTAGAAATATACCTTCATCACTATTGGTGTCAAGCTTTCCATTTCTATTATCCTTTAAGATATAACATTGACTACCAAAGATTTTGAAGTAACTTACATTGGGTGTTTTACCATACTATAACTCATAGGGTGTCTTCTTTGTGTCTTTCAATTGTACTCTATTTAATGTGTATACAATAGTACTGATAGCTTCCCTCCAAAATATTTGGGTGATTCCTTTCTCTTTCATCAGTTTTCTAGCACAATCAACTATGGATCTGTTTCTTCTCTCAACAATTCCATTTTGTGGTGGTGTTCTTGGTGCAGAAACCTTTCTTTTTATACCATGCTCATTGTAGAAGTTAGTGAATTCATCTGATATAAACTCTCCTCCCCTATCTGATATCAAGCATTTTAAATCCTTACCACTTTGTTTCTCTACCATAGCCTTATACCATTTAAACATCTTGAATGCTTCAGATTTATCTTTTAGAAATATAACTGTCATCATTCTAGAGTAATCATCAACAAAGAGAATAAAATATCTATCTCCATAATAACTCTTTTTCCTCATTGGTCCACAAAGATCAGTATGGACTAATTCTATAATATCATCAGATGTATGGGTTTTAATTTTTAAACTAGGCTTTGTCATCTTACCTTTTGTTATGCCCTACATCCCCGTCCCTATATTTTGTGTGCAAAATGTTGGGTCCCCCCTTTTTTCTTTTGCTTTGCTTTTTGCTGTGGCTTTGCCTTGTCTTTCTTTTCCTTTTTTCTTTCTTTCTCCGGGGCTTTCTTCCCTGGTGTGTGTTGTTTTCTTGGTTTGTTTTTCCCCTCCAGGATCCCAGATCCCGGAGGTTTCCTTTTGGTTGGAAGCTGGAAGCCGGACTCCGGGATTCTTTCTATGATGTTCTTAAGTCTTAAGAACATCATCGTAAGAAATCCCCGGGCCTGGAGTCTGGAGGTTTTGCCTGACCTTAAATCTCTGGAAGGAGGAGGATTACTTTTTACCATGGGTATAAATAGACTTGCCTGTCATTTTCACACTCACCGTGATTAAAATCTTTGAGCACTTAGAGTGAAATAGAGCGATTTTCAAAGCGATTAGAAGAACAGTTACAGAAAAATTTGTGATAATCAAAGCTTAACACCTTCTACTGTTCTCAGACGTACGCTAGTGCTCTGTGGTGGTGATCTTGATGGCTTGATGATTCGAAGTGGTTGTAGAGTTCTCCTGGTAATCTTTCCCTTCCCCCGCCTTCTGCATTTTTAGGTTGGTTTCTCTGCTTCCCTCCTCTTTGCTTTGCTTTTGTTTTCTGGTTTTCTTTGGGTTTGCCTGTTTTTGTTTTCATTTGCTTTGTTTCTTTGTTGTTTCTTTGGTCCTCTGGTTTTGTCGCTTGCTGGTGGCTCGGCTCTGCCAGAAGGTTGTCTGCCTTCTATGCAGATGTAGATAGTCTATAAATAGTCTGTAAATAGCCTGTAGATAGCATGAACATAATGTAAGTAGCTGTATATTCTTGTTTCAGCTTTGTCTGGCTTTTCCCGCGGGAGTCTTTCCGTGTGTATAAAGTTGTATATATGTATATTTTTGTAGGTAACCCTTGTATATCTCCTCTCTTCCATGTATATACCCCTCAGCTCTCTGTATATCCTTCCAGGTGGCTCGACGAGCTGGTCGAGTCACCCTTGCTGTTGGTTTTTTGCTTTCAAGCTTGCTTCGAAGCAGAAAACCACCTGTTTGAAACTCGGCTCTCGGCCAGTTTCAAATAGGTGGTTTTCTCTCTCCTCTATCAAGGTTGTCAGAGCCTCATTTATTTCCCATGCACGCAATTACTTCTAGCCAAGTGGCTTACCCTTTTTGCACGTTTGAATAGTTGGCTCCGCCGCCAATGCCATCACATCTATTCAATGCTAGCGCACGTGGCATCCACGTGGACCTGCTTCCACATTTTTCTTTGCTAACGATCATTTCTCTGGGCCTCGGGCCTCTTTCCACCATTCATCCTATGTCTTTGTCAAGTGTTGTAAAATTTCTTAGACCCGGAGATATAATGAAAAATAATAAGTTTGTGTTTTGATTTTCGGGTACTTGTGCGTAAAACTAACTTTTCAGGAAAAGCAAATGGCGTGGTGGTGAGATCTTCAGACCCCAGAGTTACTATTTTATTTTGATAAACATGTTCTGACGATTGCTTTGTCTTGCAGGTCCGGACTTCATCTTACAAATATGTCTGAAGCATCCGCATCATCTCCTCCTGGAAGTCTAGAGTTTCCATCCACAACCGAGACCAGGGCAGCAGCAAAGTCGAAAATAGAGAAGGCCCTGGCAAAGCTGCCCCTCACCATGAAGTTTATGTAGGGTTAGGAGATTGTGGGCTCAAAGATTGAGTCCAGGGTAAAAATGATGACTGACCCCAGTGTCAGGACTTGGGCAGAAATGCAGGCCCTATTAAAGATAATGCATATCCAGCGACAGGCTGGAGACAAAATTACAACCAACGTCGGAGGTTCCAAAATTCTCTGGGCAGCTTGCTTCCCATGCTTCGTACAGTCTTCGGAGCTTGTTCTAACTTTGGCGGCCAACTATAACTCTTCTGTCTGGGCCGTTATGTTAGTAGCTACAGAACCTATGAGATTCCCCACTCCACTGGTGTCCCTCGACCCATTTACTTTCCAAGCAGGCCTGGGTATCCCACAATTTGATAGGTCCTCGGTGGTCACAAGGACAGAGGCCTTGAAACAATTCAACCAACTGGAGGATGCTTCCCGAGTGTACATGAACACCAATTGGCTCAAGGTCCTGAAGAGGGATCCAAAAAGAATGAAGATGATAGCATCCAAATGGGGATGATAGCATTGGCCCGGGTATTTAGGCAACCCTCCACCCAGGAATTTGCAAAATGGATGTACTATTTCCTCCTATGCATCTCCACTAAGGGAGAATTATTCAACTGGGCGACAATAATCTCCAATCATGTCGACTCCCAGTTCCTACAACTGAACAAGAAGAAGAAGTTCTACATGACATCTTATGTTTTCTAGGCTCTGGCCCAACAGAGGCCCCACTCTAATGGCCTACTTACAGATGGCACTCTCGAGATTGGCTGGGGACAGGAAGCACCGTGGGACCATTTCCCATAGATTCAATGGGAAGATAGCTTCCCCAGTTACTGCTAGGTAAATGACTCCTTCATTTACTACCATTTGCTCACACCCACCTGGGATGCCGGATACCGCCTGTCTACTGAGGCGATAAAATTGGTTAGTAGTTATGGGCACTACTATATCTAGTTCCAGCAACACACATACATTAGGGTCACCGGCTTCTCTGAGAAACCCTACTTGTTGCCCAAGCATTGCGGGGACAAGATTGTGCTGCTGGAATATTGCCGGTAGATGATGGAATTACATGCCTTCTTGGCCCTCAAGAAGGTCCCCAATGTTTCATTCCCAATCTCCTGTGGGAACTACACCTGCAGTCTGGCCACCGCGAGGGAGGCAGACAATGAATTAAAATGTTATAACTTGCAGAAATTCTATCTGACATGGAGAAATTTTGATCTGCATGGCAGAATTGCAACGGCACTGCCCCGGGCTTCGGAGCCCCACCACGCACACATGGAAGACTTTTGGGCAGATCGCCAGGATGACATGGATGTGAGCAGCTGGCATTATGATAGAATGACAGTCGGAATGATGCAGGAGCTAAAGCTCTGGAGGTTCCTGGCGGGCTTCTCAGACGATGCCCCCACCATAGATCCCCAGTACAAAGAAAAGGGGATTGGAAAAATGCCACTGCCGATGATGAATTGGGCCATCCAGGAGGACCACATGATTGAGGACTTCACTCAGGAAGTAGTCAAGTGAATTCATGCCTATTTTAAGAAGGCATGCCCCGAGAGTATGCGCCTAGCCTCCAGGCTGGTACCAAAAGCAACACCACCACCGGCACCAAAGTTGATTCCGGGGGCCGGGACTTCTGCACAAGGCATAGACAAAGAAAAGGGGATAGAAACAACTCCCTCTGCATAGCAAGTCCCCATTCAAGAACAGATCAAGCAATCTGTAGCAGCCTCCTAGCAAATGAGGGAGCAGTTGATCACAAGGCTCGCCATTCCCCGCTAATGGCCAGACCAATTTTTCCTCCATCCTCCCCATCATTGGCAGCCTTAATGGTGAAGGCAACAGGGGTGGATCCAATGGAGGCAGCAGCAATAGCCGATGTGGGGCCGCCTCTGATCACCCAGAGGAAGAGAAAGTACATCAAACAGCCCAAGGAAGAACCAGCGCCAAGGGCTTCCCTCCCAAAAGAAGTGGAAATCCTTTCCTCCAGTTCCCCAGAACCAGAGAAGGAAGCAGAACAAACAGAGGACCCAGCCAGTCCCCCTCTAGAAGAGGAGTTTGACGTATTTGCAGCCGATGAGTTCAGAAATCTGCAAGGGGACAAAACACAAGCTGAAACAGAAGTCCCAGAAAAAGAGCAAGAGGCTGTGGATCCCGAAGACCTAGAAGTAGAGGCTGCAGAACAAGAAGAGCAGCAAAAGGAAGAAAAGAGGCTAGAACCAGAGGTTATCTCTGGGGCCCCAGGAACAAAAGGTCTGGGAGTGGACCAACAGCCACCAAGTGAACAAAAGGCATCCACTGGGGAACCCAGACCCAGAACTTCAGGATCAACCGTAACCCCAGCCACCTTGTTCCCAAGGCCACTCCTGGGGGCAACCTTCGGGCGGGTAATCACAGCGGCCCAAACTTTGAATCTTGGCCTGATACAGCCCCTACTACCGACAGATGAAGAAGAAGAAGAAGAGCAGCATGAAGAAGAGATCCCCGAAGAAGCTGACCAGGGTCTAGACACATCAATTGACATCTGAGACTAGGCTGAGGAGATAGAAATTGAAGAGGATGTTGCTACAGAAGAGATTTCGATAGGGAGAGAAACAGAGGAAGTACATGTTGAAAAGGAGCAGCCGCCACCGGACACCAGGAGAGAATCTAAAGAACAAACACTGATAGGAAGGCCACCTCTCCCACCTCCATGGCTGGCAGAAATTAGAAAAAGAAAAGCCCAATCCGCTCGGACAGTCCCTCTCTCCCTGGCCGAAATCATGGCCTTGGCTCAGGCCCTGCCAAAAATGAAGAAGGCCCGGACAGTCCATACCCTTCAGACTGGGCCGGGTGGAGAAACAGTTGCGATGGTGGCAACACCTCCCATAGACGTTGATGAAGCGACCGCAGATCCTGTAGATTACAATATCGCAGAGGTATCCTTGGGAAAAAGAAGAAAGCAGGGCGAAGTGGACCTACTAAAGGAGGCAGCAAGGGCAGTGGAGGCCCGATATGAAAAAGAGGCCCAGAGGCTTAAGGCAGAAAAATAGAAGAATGAAAACCTTATGGTGTTGCTTACAGAGCTGGCCCGACCCATCAATGCCGCCCCTCCACAGACCTCCACATCAGAGGAATTACCACAGAGTGACATAGACTCCCTGCGAGTAATGAAAAAGAGCCCAGGGAGTAGACAAATGGGTCGCTCTACAGATAGGAAACACCCAGCATTTCCTAGCGGCCACTCTCCCAGATTTATATACGGCCCAACAGATTATTTACCAGGCAGAAGCACTGATTGAGCAATGGGAGAGTGACGCCGAGAATTACCAGGCATGGAAGGTAGAGCTCGAAGAGCTCCTCACCCTGGGGGAAGATATAATTTCCAAATCCAGAATTCTGGGTGAGGAATCATTTGATTTCGTAAGGGCTCAGCACTCCAGACTGGACCTCACATTGGAGATAACCAAGCAACTGGTAGAGTCCTTACAGGAAAAGGTAAACACAATGAAGTATTCTTCCAATTTGTACAAATCATTTGTAATAAAAGCTTCCGGGGTTGATCCCCTTGGTACAAATACTTATACCCCCGAGGATTCAGTTTTGGGGAATTTTGATGAAGTGATGGCATCTCGGTATCAATCCCTGGAGGGGATGGATGGGGCCCGAATGGCAAAACTGACCAAAATGGTGCTTAAAGGCCATGATGCCGCAAGGATGGCAGATGAGTTCAGAAATAATGTTCTGGACCTGGCGTAACAAGTTGAAGTGGCCAAGCACAGAAGGGCCAGCCTAAGGAAGATTGATGAAGATGGCATTTTCCGCATCCTTCAGGCCTTCAATGATAATAAGCAGCCTTGAGCGTTCTCCGGGAACCGGGCAAACTTGAGTATTAAGCATTCTTTATTCTTTTGGGTGCGTAAGTTCCTGGATCCTGGAGTTCCAGGTTTGAAATTTTGTATTCTTTAAAGTGATCTGTGTCCCGATCCTCGAGGCCGACCGGTCACTTTCAGGGGCGGTTAATAAAGACTGTTAGAGGGTAGTTGGGCACATCAAGAGGCATTGGCTCGGCAGTTGGTTTCTGACAGGGTGGTCTTCTCAAGGCACCATTTAAAGGTACACCTGGCCTATTGGAGACAGGGCACCACATTTCCCATTTATGAGGCATGTAGCCTCGGTCCTCGGGGGACCTACTTTCTTCTTTCTTCTCACCGGCTCTCTTCTCGAGGCTGATTCTTGTGATGTATATTCTTGTCTTCTTCTTTTGACATGGCAGACCTATTTCGTCTCCAGGTCTTTTGTAGGGTGGCGCAGGTAGTACCCCCCAGATATTGTATTTTATTAAAGTGCACTAAAATAGGGTTAGGGTTAGAGAGTTGTATAAATAGGAAAATCAGCCCATTTCCAAGGGTCGGCAAAATTGATGATTTTGTTGTCCATAAGAAATAGCAAAGTGATTTCTGGTTTTAGTTGTAGAGCTCAATGCTCCATTGTTCTGTTCTTGGTAGTTAGATGCTCCCCTAGAGCCACCATTGTATCACGCACCAGTGCATGTTGGACTAAATATTAATGAAGAAGGAAGGATTCTTGGCAATGATGTTGTTAGCATCCTTGCTTCTGAGTTTATGGTATTTCATGTTTTAATGTTCTGTATGTCCTTTACTCTGATACGTTAAAGTAGATTAACGACCTTCTTATTCTGCTACTGATAAAATGCTAACTGATGGTTGTGTATTTCTTCGGTATTTAGTGTAGTCTTTCAGAGTATTGTTGATGTTCTGGACTTTTTAGCATGACTGTAGTTAGATAAACATTTCTAACCCTGCAGGGTCTTTTTCATTTTATTCGCTAAGTGTAGAATGCTCCGGGAAACCTTTACTATTCTGAATCTCTGGAAGAATGAGTTGAAGTAACCAGCTATCCCCCTCGAAAATAGTCACCTCTCCCAACTGATCCCCACACCATCATGACCCAACACCCAGGTGCTTGAAGGCCCGAAGGATTTGTTTCCCCTGGACAACCTTTGCAGGTGGAGTTGGCCGATTTCCCCGGAACCCGATGACAACTTATGACTGTTGGCGGACCCGGTCAGCAAAACCCCGTCAACATCTTTTTGTCAATTCTTACACATGATGTTGTCAGGCTTTGACATCATCAGTAAGCCTCTTACATTTCTCCTTCTTGTTATTTTCATCATGTTGTCAAAATTCACATGATACAATATTTTGTGCCACAACCATATGTCTTCATTTCTAGTCATTAAGCAAGTGGTGTTAGTATCATTCAAATAGAATAAGTTACATTTTGTCTGTTCACCCTTACCAATCAATCTTCCTAATTCATTGAAGACCTTTGCCTTCTTATTCTCAAATGCTACTCTGTGACCTGAATTATTCAGCTGATAAACACTCAATAGATTATAATTTAATCCTTTTACCCAATAATCATTTCATAGTTAATTAGGTTATTCAAGATTATAGTTCCTTTACCTTCAACTGGACAAGGTGTATCATTACCCATTCTTACTGTACAACCATTATAATACTCAAAAGTTTTAAAATTTTCTTTGTCATCGGTCATGTGGTGAGTGCAGCCACTATCTATAATCTAGATGTCATTCTTGCTAACCTTAGATATGAGTGCAGTATCTACATACCTTTCATCTTCATCTGAATCATCTTTCATAGTGACAAACACCATATCGATGTCTTCATCAGGTTCAGTGTCAGTATATTCATCTTTGCAAGTAGCTAGGTAGCTGGCTTTCTTGCCTTTGTCATTGTAGTCTTAGGTATCTCTTATTTCTAATTATCAGTAACTTTTGTAATCTTTGTTATCACCTCTGTCAGATTTCATCTCAAAAGATCTGTCATTAACTTTGTCATCTTTTCTTCTGTTAGGACATCTTGCAGCAAAGTGCCCAATCTCTTTACAATTAAAGAATACAAGTGGTAACTTGGCTTTGTATTTAACTTTGCCTCTTTGCATTCTTCTATCCATAAGTTCTTCTATTTCATCTAGATCTTCTTCTTCACTTTCACTTTCACTATCTCTTCTAGATGTGTGTCTATGACTTGATTTTCTTATTCTCATAGAAGATTTAAATGTAGAATCTAAGTTTGGTAAGACACTATTATCAAAGTTATTCATCTCAAATGAAATCAGTCTACCAATTAAAATATCAAGAGTGAATGTATTGTTTTCTACTGCTCTCATTTCTTGAATGGCAGCAACTCTAATAGCATATACAGCCAGTAAGGTTCTTAAGATTTTACTTATCACTATCTCCTCTTTAATTGTACCTCCAACTCCCCATATAGAACTGACTACTTCTTTGATTATTATGTTGTACTGTGTGAATGTTTTCTCCTTCTTTCATTCTGAGATCATCAAACTTTCCTCTAAGGCTTTCTGCCTTGGCTCTCAGAACATTTGGATCACCTCCATGTACAAGTTTTAGTTTTTCCCACATATTCTTTATAGTTTTTCAATCTTTGACATGTTCGAATTCAGCATCAAAGAGTGAGGAAGAAAGCTCTATGACCATGCAGTTGTGCTCATTCTTCTCTCTTAATTTATCTACTATTAATACTGTTGTGGGAAACACATATTCAATATCTAGGAACTGAGTAACATCATTACCAATACCTGATAAGTGGAGTCTTATCTTGCTTTTCCATGAAGCAAAGTTGTCTTTGTTTAACTTGTGCACATCTCATCTGTTCATCTTTTGATCTTGACTTAGGTCTTGAAACCTTCCTTTCTAAGAAAATAAGCTCTGATTCCAATTGTTAGTAATAACTAAGAGGGGGGGTGAATTAGTGGCCTCAAAGATTTATCCTTCAAAATTAACCACCAATCAATAAATCTTAGATTATTATGTCCCTACAAGATGCATGCCATGAAATACTAATAATGATTAACTATCTGTCAGTTTTCTCTGTCAATCCTTCTTCTTTCTTGATTGCCGATAAGCAGTATAACTATTTACCAAAACCCAGTAAATAAGCAGAGTATACCGATCAATCCAGCTTTAGCTATGTAAGATACAAAATAGTAAAGAAATGAATCATACACACATAACACACAAATTTTAATGTGGAAACACTGTTAAGGGAAAAAACACTAGGACCGGTACCCCAAATTTTCACTCTTCTGAAGTGAGCCCTATTAGGAACCAACCCTGCTACAGGATACAAACACACTTTTAAGTGTGACCTTGTTAGAGGATTTTATACATAGAGGTTGTCACTTAGTATCAGGCATCTATTCTATCATCCTTGAATCATCCTCCTTCTTAAATTGTCAATAGGTATCAGGCAAGTCCAATGATACTTTCATGAATCAACCTTTTTGGCACTCCTTGAGATGTATCTCAATATATAGAAGACTATTAAGTCCTGCTCGATTAAGAGACTTGATGCTTCTATGGTTAAACTGAAACACTATGAACTATTCATATTTCAACTTGAATTGTAGATTTTTAGATCTATTTAAGTACATTACCTCTCTGACCAATGTATCAATTCAATCCTTTTTCTCCACACTTTTTTCTCTGTGATATTGTGCTCACTGTTTGTCGGTTGTCTGCAGAATTCCTTAACTCTCCTTCATATTGTTTGATAAGCACTACATGAAGTTGTTCTTCATTAGATTCTCTTTAGCATCCTCTTTCTACTCACTCCCCTTAATCCCATTTGTAAATGAATTAAGCTTGTCTCTTATATAGACATAATATTCATTATTTCTTGGTTCTTGATTCTTGGCATGATAAACAATCCAACCAATTAGATTTAAAGCATAACTCTTGATTTTCCTTCAGATATCTTCTTGCCAACTATACAAATCATCTTTAAATCAATCAGTTATCTTTGGTCAAATAAAACAAAGTAGACAACTAGTTAAGTCTATATTTAGCTCTTCCAGCTAGATATCATGTCATTTTCTGAACTCTCTATTTTGTCAGTCACCACTGCAGCTAGTTGTCGGTGACAAATGAATGATCCATCGGTGAGACTCTAGTTAGCTTCATGATCTCCATCCATTGGGAATCATTGGATTTTTACTCATTGGGAAACCTTATGACTTTTCTCATCGAGCATTCTATGGTTTTGCTTCGTCGGGAAACACTATGCTTCTAATTGTCAGGTATTATTGTGACTGTTCTTCTTTGCTCTATCTGTCAGTGTGCACTCCATCGGTGTTGTTTGTCACTTAATGAATACTTGACTTTTATATATTTCTCAAAGTATAGCTTTGGTTCTTTTGGTTCTCTAAACTCTTTGGCATTATGTACATGATCGTATAGATGATATCAAGATGACATCAATGAAAATATAGTCGATTAACTGATTTAATGACTTGTATTATCTTTCAACTTAACATTATCAAACATTCAATTAGTTACATATCATCAATGCTAGGGGTTAGAAAATTAAAATCAGCTCAATAAGATCCTTAAAAATACTCTCTATTCCTAAAATGACAAATCATAGAGAATAGATTGTCAGTGAAACTCTTATGACAAAATATATGTTTCCATACGACAAAACATACACCGATCAAAGACTGTACGAAAAATCTAATAGGCCCAAATGATAAAATAACTGGAAAGTAGACTATTATGATAGAAGATCTATCACCATATGACAAACTACTATCCACTGAATTGTTGTATGAGCTAGAATTAAGCTTCACACGATAATGGAAGTAGTTTTGCCAGTAATGTAAAAAATCATAAAAATGAGGCAAAATTTCATTTCCGGCCCCATGGTGGGAGTTAAATGTGTGTGTGGTAAAATGTGTGATAAAATCTACAACCAAATACTTAAATAAACCATTACATCAAAAGGGTTAACATCAAAGTAAGAATCAAAATATTGCATAAACACCCTTGAAATTGGCTTATTGCTTCCTAGTTGAAGCGAGTGTGATTCTCATGAATGCCCATCAGATTGGACATGGAGAATCAATGACTTTACTACCCCAAAATGGAAGATTCAAATGCAAGGATGAGAAAGATGCATGTACTTGTGTACTTTAATCTTAAGAATTTTTTGAAAATGAAATGCGTGAACTAGCAAGCTAAATGCATAGTAACCATGAAGAATGAAGCTAAAATGCAAGTGTAAACTATAAATGAAATGAGAAATTCATCTACCATTAATCTATGAAAGGAAGATAACATTCCATTTAAACTAAGAAATGAAACTACAAATGAATATTCAAGTAAACTACTATGAAAGAAAGAGCTATGAGTGAACAAGAACCCTAAAGAAAGAATGGCATTATTAGTCTACTCTCAAGATTGTCTATATGAATGAGCAAAGGGAGCTATCCCTTTTATACAAAATTCCAAGAGGTGAATGGTTGAGATTAATAGGAAAAAGGAAATGAGCAATGGTGGAGATGCAACCTCCCTCAATCCATATGAGCTTGATCCAAGTGATTTGGTTGGTCAACCTTGTGAAGAATAAGACAAAATTGTAAATTTCCCTTTTTATTTGTTTTATTTTGATTTTCATGTGCTCACCCATGTGAGATTGAGTTCCTTTTTTATATAAAAGGGGATTTTAGGACTTTTTTATTTATCTCAATGTTTTATTCAATTTAAGTATTTTAGGCTTTAGGATTGATGATTTGATTCAACAAGTTAGAATTAAAAATATTTAAGCAAATTTGATTAAGTGCTCTCATAATTAGGTTTTAGGGTCTAGCTTATTAATTTCTTTGATTTAGAATTTATTAAGACCAATTAATCAGAAATAGGGGCTATAGGTTTACTAGACCAATTTTAGGTGATTACACCCACAAGATGAATGTACTATGTTAAACGAAGTATACCCTATTAGGAGTATTACAAAGGGGAATGCACATGCATTCAGGCACACTGCCTAGACCTTAGTGCTCAAATACAACAAGGATCTCAATCCCAAGGAAGGCTCACCTCCTTACAACAATCTCTATGGTGCAATAGCACCTAGGTAAAGATAAATGGTAACCTAGGGATTCTATTTTAATTTTGTCTTGTAGTGGTGTTAGCCAAGCCACTAGTGAAATAATAGGACTAGATAGGTCCTAAGGTGTGTTGATTTGGTTAGGAGACCAAACTAGATCATTTGATGTCTAGGAAGTAATGGTTTGTCCAAATTGGGTAAGTGTTCCAAGAATGATGGAACCATGGATTTTATGCTTGTTAGAGTCTAGGAGAGCTATTTTGAGGTCTAATAGGCATAAGAGTACATTTTGTTAAGTTTCACAATGTGTTGACCAAGTTTAAGTGCAAGAATCAAAAAGTTGTAAAAATTTTGAATTTTTCCATGGTCAACTATATAAGGCCTCCCCCGACTTGTGTGTGGGATTGGATGAAGTTTGAAAGTAAGTGTACAGACTGAGAAATTGAAAGTTTGGATACAGTTAAGCATTTTCTACACATTTTAGGTTTTAATGGATTGAACTCTACACTGTGACTTGTGCATGAGGAATCTTATGTAATTACTGGATTCTACATGTGATTATTTAATGTGTTTGTTGTCTTTTATTTTCTTTTGTAAATTTTTTTATTTTTTGCACTGTCACTGGTCGAGACCAGACAGTTTTTGTAAATGGGGTCATAGCTTAGCATCCCACTATGGCACTTGTACAAGCTCTTGGGATGGGTGAGGTGACTCCTTGTACTATATTTGTGGAGAAGTTTGGGCCCTTTAAATCTTGTTTTCTAATTTTATAGTGATGCCCTAGGCGAGCTAGAGATGCATGGTTAGGGATCACAATGTGTTGTAGAGGCAATGTGAGTGATTGAAGGCATTGATTGATTCAATCAGAGAATGTGGAGAGGATGATATTAGTGTGAAGAAGCTCCATATGCAAGGATAATATCTAAGGAGGAGTTATTTGTAGTGAAAGAACTAAACCTTGTGACTGGTCTCAGAATCCAGTGAAACCTTTGTTTTTAGGCATGATTGTATCAACCCACTGTACAGATAGTTTGGGGAAGAAAAACCTACTAAATCCTAAAGGTTTTCCAAAAGGTTATTAGGATATGGACTCTAATTTTCATCTTGTTAATAATATTTCCAAGTTATATGCAAAAAGGTGGCTAAGTAGTCCTAATGCTTGTAGCCCTGTTCTGGTGAGTTTGGAGAAAGTTCTTGAACTCATTTAGGGTTTCATTGAAATCTATGTTGTTAGGCATTGTGTTAGATGCAATTGCCTTGTTTTGGCCCTTCCTCTCCATTGGTTAAAAATGATATCCTTATTGGATCACTTAGTGTGGAAGATGCAAAAAGACAATCATGGAGTATATAGATAGTTGAGTTAATTTCTTAGATGATGTTGACAAGTTGAATAAGAGTAGGATTTGAGAAGAGAATACTTGGGAAATTAGGGTTAGTTAAGAACCCTAATAGGGTAGAGAAGAGGCCTATAGAGGACCATAGGAGAAGATAGGATTTTGAACAAGAATTGTCATTACATCAGATTGGTATCAAAGCAAGTTAAAGATTTGGGAGTTGGTGTATGTCTCTATATACTGGTGAATCAGTAGGGGAGATTAGTATGATGAATAATGTAGAGTTAGATAAGGAGATGGGTGAGAAAAAGGAGAAGAAAAAACTCCTTGAAGAGGCCCTAGATGAAATGAGGATAAAGCTACAAGAAGTAGTTGATGCCAAAGATAAGGAAAAGGAGGTGAAAGAAACGATAGAGGGAAGAAGATTACTGAGGAAGATATCATCCCTGAACCAGACCCTCCTTTGAATCAAGAACCATTCTTGAAAGCCATCAAAGCACTAGGAAGAAAGGAATTAGAAGGAGTACCACTATTTAGTGGAAAATGGATATAGAAGCAGTGATGGAGTGGATTGAGGGGATGGAAAACCATTTCTAATGTGAAGGTGTCACAGAGGCACAAAAACTAAAAGTTGCAAAGTCAAGGCTTAGAGGATCGTCATTGACATGGTGGAAGTATCTACAAGATGAAAGAGTTAGGATGGGTAAACAACCTATAGCTAACTAGAAATCCATGGTGACCAAGGTAAAGGAGAACTATCTACCAAAGGAATATGAAATACAAATTCATAGAAAGAGAAAAGGTCTGAAGAAAAAGGATTTGAATGTGGCTTCTTATATAGAGGAATTCCAAAAGTTATGTCTTAGGTCCAAGATCCAAGAAGAGGAACCTATCAAGGTAGCCAGATACTTGGGTGGTCTAAAATGGAACATCCAAGAGGAGATAAGTTTGTGGACTCCAACCACTATTCAAAAGTGTGACCAATTAGCTCTTAATGTAGAAGAGAGGAACAAGAAGAAAGGAGACTCTAATCTCAAAGGTAGAGGCAAAGGTAGAGACCAAGGGGGTCATAGAAGTGGTTATCAAGGCATAGGAAATGAACAAAGAAACCAAGGAGAGTCTAAATTGATAGAGCATGGTAATGAAACTACTCCAAGAGGGGGTTATACTAGAGGAAGAAGTACTCAAGGAGGCTCAAGTAGAGGAAGGGGTTCAGGAAAAAGAAACTCATACTTTGCAAGTATGAAATGTTACAATTATTGCCAATTGGGTCACCATACCTATAGGTGGCCAGCTAAGCCCACTCATTCAAACAATAGGAAGAGGATTTCATATTATCAAGAGGACACAACAAGTTCCAAAGAACCAGAGGTTGATCAAATTGAGTAAGAGATGGGAGAAAAATTGATGTTCAAAAGAGTTTTGATTAGACAACCAGTTAAGGATGAGCCCAGTCATAGGAGAGCATTGTTTAGGATTAGATGTAAAATCCTTGGTAAAGTATACAAAGTGATAGTGGATTTAGGCTCCATAGATAATATTATATTTAAGGAAGATATAAACAAACTCAAGATGACAAAGATACCTCATGTCAATCCATACAAAGTGACATGGTTGAACAAGGGCCAGATTGTGTTGGTGAATGAGAAAACTTGAGTGGATTTTCCTATTGCAGGATACAAGGAAAATTTTCTATGTGACATGTTTCCTATGGATGCATTCCATATACTCCTAGGTAGGCCATGGAAATATGATAGAACGACAGTGTATGACAGGCAAGAAAACTCCATATCCTTCAAGAAAGGTGACAAAACTTTCAAGATATAGTCCTTTCTAGAAGAAGATGAACCACAACCTAAGACTCCTAGTATCTTGTTGAGTAGCAGAAAGGGGTTCATAAATTCCCTTAGAGATGAAGGGATTGAAGGATATGCCATTTTTATTAAGCCTAAGGAAGAATATAAACCTAAACAAGATCTTTTTCCATAAGAAATTAGAGAGTTGCTTGACAAGTACAAAGACATAGGCAGTGATGGTACGATTGCAACTTTACCTCCTAGAAGAGTGATAAGTCATAAAATTGACTTTGTACTTGGTGCATCATTGCAAAATAAGGTAGCATACAAGCTTACTCTAGATCAAAACCTAGAGGTGGCTAGACAAGTGTAAGAGCTCTTAGACCAAGGGCTAATCAAGAAGATCATTAGTCTATGTATCGTACTAGTGGTTTTATCATCCAGGAAAGGTGGTAAGTTGAGACTTTGTACTAATTCTAGAGCTATTAATAGAATCACAATTAGATACAGATTTCCAATTCCTAGAATAGAGGATTTGATGGAGTGTCTTAGGGGGAAAAGTATTTCATTAAATTGGACTTGAAAAGTGGGTACAAATAGATTAGGATCAAAGAGGGGGATGAAAGGAAGATAGATTTTAAGACTATTGATGGGTTTTATGACTAGAGAGTTATGTAATTTGGCCTCTCAAATGCCCCTAGCACATTCATGAGGCTCATGAATGAAGTGCTTAAGGACTTCATAGAGATATTTGTGGTAGTATATCTAGATGATATACTTATCTTGAGTAAGACAACAGAGGAAAATTTGAATCATGTAGAGATGGTGCTTAAAAGGTTACAAGAAGATAATTTGTCAATCAACCTTGAGAAATATGAGTTCTTCAAGAAAGAACTTGTGTATTTGGGATTTGTTGTATCTCAAGGGTCATTGAAGATGGACCCAAGTAAGGTGCAAGCTATCCTAAATTGGCCCACACCATCCATAGGATTAGAAGTAAGGAGCTTTCATGGGTTAGCTCAATTTTATAGAAAGTTTATAAGATATTTTAGTGGAATTTGTGCACCAATGCTAAACACCATTAAGGGTGGTCTAAAGACTAAAGTTCAGATGGACTTATAGAGAAAAGAAATAATTTTAAATGTTGAAGAATCAAGTAGAAACACAACCTATCCTTAGACTCCCTAGTTCTGATCAACTGATTACTTTGGAGTGTGATGCAAGTGGGATGGAAGTTGGGGGTGTGTTAAGCCAAGAAGGTAGGATAATAGGCTTCTTCAGTGAAATGCTAAATGAAGCCAAGTGTTGGAATTATATTGAGATAATTTGTACTAAGAGGGGAGGGGTGAATCAGTACCTCTAAAAATTTTCTTGGTTAGCCCATTAACCCTTAGTCATCAGTTTGTAATTTAACTTATCTATCTGTTCATCTTTATTTATGCATATGAAATCATATCATACATTCTTTTGATATGTAACAATAGTAGAAACATTCATGAAATTAGATAACACATGACACAAGATATGATATCACAAAAAAATCCTATTAAGGAAGTAAAAACTATGGTGGGGATTGTTACCCACAAAATTCACTATCTACAGATAAGAAGAGCCGGTTAAGGATTACAATTTGGTCACTTTTGATGACCTACCATGTTAGGAGTATTATAGTAGAGACCTGTTAAGATCTAATTCATTTGAATCTTTCAACAACACTGTTAAGTGTGCACTCTGTTAAGAGATTTACAAAGGACGGTTAAGTCCACCTTATACAAAAGGATTTTAGATGTGATGCACTTGTTAGAATGCAACTAAATAAGTCTTTGATCTAATGATAAATGTAATCTTCAATTGCTAATAATAGATCCTATAAAGCTCCAAAAATACTATTAATCATCCTTCCATGATTGAGTATTACCTTTATCTATTTGTCAGTAGCCTCTGTGTTCTTGATAACTGATGTATTCTGTGTCTGATCTTTGCATGAATTCTACCTTCTACTCCTTAGATGTTCTTCATGGCTATCAATTATATCGAATTCATGTACTCATAATTGAGTATGAACATCTATTTATACTAGCTTAGGTTCAATTCTTGATCCATGCATTCACAAGTTAACTCTAGATTCAAGATATACAACTTAATCTTGATCTATAGTTAGATATGCTTTAGATCTGTTAGGATTATTTAAAGCATTTACATAAAGCTTGCATGACTATAAAAAACAAAAAACAATTCTAGAAAATAGAATAAATTTTCTTTATCCATTGTGTATAAATCATATCCACAATTTGCATCTTTTCTGACTGTCAATTATGATGGTCAGTGTTCTTGGTCATTGGTATTCCTTTCTTGAACATGTCATTGGGTATGCTTGTCTATTCCTATTGGGTTGTTCTAGAAACTATGTCACCAATAATGCTTGTGGTTTCCGGTGATGCTTATGTTCACCGATGATGCTTGTGGTCGCCAGTGATGCTTGTCACTTTTATACTTAGCATTTTTCTCAAAAATCTTTGTTCTGTCGGGTATGCTTGCATTTTGCTGGTACTACTTGTGGTTCGCTGGTGATGCTTGCTATCTGCCGGTAATGCTTGATGTCTGTGTTTTTTCTCTGAGTATACTAATGGCAAAATAATGTCATTAATCTCCTCCTTTGACATTATTATCAAAAACATGATATGTGAAACATACTGAGTGTATTAGTATGTACACCTGTGTATACTTTTGCCTTAGTCATTTGAATGACTCCCCCTATGTATGTTTTTGTAAGTGTAAGTATATATATATATCCTTTATCTTTTTATTTCTTTTTCTGATATATGTATTGTACATAGCTATATACATTGCCTTTCCTCCTTTTTTGATGCTAAGGACAAAGGTACTTACAACTTTCCAAAAAGGTGGGAATGTGAGGACTTGACTTCCTCCATCATCTTCTCCCATTTTTCTTTCAGCATTTCTAGAGCCATGTGCTCTAATGAAATCCTTACATGAATATCATAGATGTTTTCTACTACAAACATCTCTGGGGTTGCTATTAGATTTATAGCTTCTGAAATATGTTGCTGAAGTATTGTGAGATTTGGTAAGATATGTGCTTGGAGTTCTATGATCTCACCTCTAAATTGGGTCTCAGCATCCCATATTTCTTTCCTTCACCTATTTTCCTCAATGACTATGTCATGATGTGCCTTTATGTTGTCTGCATGTGAGGTTAGGCTTTGTGCACTCTTAGTGACATTTGAATCAATTTGTGCAAGCTTTTCACTATTCTCCTTTGCAAATTTGTCAGATGTACACATCTTTTGAACTAAGGTTATTGCCTCAACAATCATTGGCTCCAGTTCATCACTAAGTTTGGAGAGCTTGACCTTGTTCAATGCCACTTCTTGGCTTATCTTATCAATTAACTTGAATTGATATTTCTTCTATACTTTCTCTTCCATTGCTTGGTCAGCCTCTATGCCTTGTTCTATGATAGTGTCGGTAAGAACAACAATTTGTTCCTTAACTGAAGTATTTTCATCAATTTTTACTTCTGGAACTAGTTGTTGGAGTATCCCTTAGCCTTTTCAAGTGCCATGTTTTCTCTGTATTCTTTGACCATTTTCTTTTGTATGGCTTTCCTTTGACAGAGTACTCCAAACTCTTGAAGTTTGTCACTATCCAAAGTGGTAATGTCCCAGTTTGGAACTTCAATTACTTCATCAAGTGTTATAGCTAATATGTCCTTTACTATTTTCTTCTTCTTTTTCTTTGGCTGGTTGGCAGTGGTAGATTTATGTAATACCATTTGTAAGGCCTGTGATTGTGTATATTTTGTTGGTGAGTGTAAAGAGGTTGAGACATCCTTTTGTACCTATT
Source organism: Thuja plicata (assembly GCA_018584345.1). Taxonomy (NCBI): domain Eukaryota; kingdom Viridiplantae; phylum Streptophyta; class Pinopsida; order Cupressales; family Cupressaceae; genus Thuja; species Thuja plicata. The sequence goes on from MU225666.1 coordinate 30,967, forward strand.
TTGTAATCACCTGCCAGTTTGGTGAAGACGTCTCCTCACGTTCCTTGGGTGTTTCAACAGATGAGTCTTCCTTTTGTTTTAATTCCTTGTCTCTTTACATTATCATCCCTTTCTTTCTCTATAATCTCTTTGAGGTATCCTCTGTAGTTTCCTCTACCTATTTTTGTTGTTCCTTTGATGTATCTCTCTGCTCATTGGTGTCATCCTTCATTTCTATGTCGGTATCCTTTGGAGTATTAGATGAACCTTGATTTTCATCTGTACCCATATCCTTGGGTATATCATCATCTTTCTTGGATGATTTGTCCTAGCTAGGATGTATATTGATAGCATCTATCAATATATGCATATTTGTAGGTGTATTGACAATTGCAGTGTCAATAGCTTTGTCCTATTCGTCGGTATTAACCCTTGTAGCAGTGATATCTTCATATTTTTGCATATCTGTTGTAGGGTCTTTTTTTGTAATGGTGTCGACAATGTTGTCTAGCCATGTGTCATCATTCATATCTATATCTAAGTTACCTTTAAATTGTGAGTTCCTCTTTGGTAACTTCTTCATCCTCCAAGTTAATGTGGATGGGGCTATCTAGTACTTGATCATCTTTACCATCTGTTGGCCATTCCTCATCTATAACTTTAGTTTGTTTTTGTCCTATGATCTGTACCTCTTCATTTTCCAACTCAGCTATTGAGTGACCTATTGTTTTGATAGGTTCCCTTTCAGGATTGCTTTCCTTATCAGGTTTTAGTAGACCACTCCATATTTTGTGAGTGTCTTCTCCAGCTCTATAAGATTTTCTTGAAGAAATTTGTAAGCTCTCATTTTTGGTGAGAATTTCTTTGTGTATTTCTCCATTACTTCTTTGATTTCCTCTTTTGTTTAGTCAGGATGCATAAGAGAGACTAGTACTCTTTCTCTTATCCTCTTCTCCTCATTTAATGCAAAGGTGGATCTAGAGGATATCTTATCCAAAAGTTCTTATGGAACATCTTGTGAAGTAAAGTGTAGTGGGACATAATAATGTTTGCACATCTTAGCTATAAGTGCATCTTCAATTTTATTTTGTTCTACTGTATCCCACCTTAACCATTTCCTAATTTTAGGATGTCCAATAGATGCAGCTTTAGAAATAGACTTACATATGTCATCAATGTCTTCAGATGGTGATTTAACTTTTGCATTTTCCTTTGCTAGTCTGACAGCATTAGATTCATCCATTGCTGTATCTTCTAATTCTTCATCTATCTAAACATACTTTCTCCTCTTTGCAGGTGCCCTAGGTGGTTGTTTAGCCTTTGTAGGTGTAGGTTTCCTCTTGTATACCTTCCCTTTTACCATAGGTGAAGGACTAGTATCCTTGGCCATTTGGCTTCTTGCTCTAGAATATTTGGTTGGAGGAGGAGGTGGTGAATCAGATTTCTCTTCCTTTGATTCTTGTTTCTTTTCTATTTCACTGATGGAAAGTTGTTTCTTAGTGTCTTCCTCCTTACTCTGTTCTTCCTCCTTACCCCATTCTTCATCTTCTCCATCAGAAGATATGTTCAAGTTCTTCTTTATGTTCTTCACCATCCTCTTTGATTGCTTTACAGCCTTCTTGACAATAAGTGTTGAAATAATTTTTTGTTTGGCTTCCTCATATGTGCCAAATCTCAGTTGTTTGTTGTCAATGGGTTCATTCAATAATGCCTTTATTGCTTCTGTTGCTAACCTAGTTTTGATTTCATAATCAAGATTTTCTAGCCAAGATTTCCTTGGGACTACTACTTGAATGTAGGTAAAGTTAGTATCCACCATAAAACAAATGTCATCTTTGTATTCCTCAATTAGACTTTCAAGAATTCTACTCCTTGCTTGTAGCATATCCTTAATTGCCTTAAAGTACTCATGCATAACATTGTCAAAATTTGTCCCTAGTGCTTCAATGAGTTCATTAATCTACATGGTAATGGGTCTGTTGGTGTCCCATGTTACTTTTCAAATTGAAGGAAAGTACTCTTCAAAGTAGAAGAATATACATAATATGAGAGAACCGAACTTACATGTGTTTGTCCATGAAGACCTTATGGTGCACATGTTCTCCTCAAATTGATGCAATAGGATCTCTGCTAGATCCATCTTCTTCCCCTGTTTGATGATTTTGTAGGTTGTTCTCATTGTTGTGCTAGAGATAGTGTTCATTCTTCTAGCTTGAAATATCTTATATCCAACTATGCAAGCACCAAATTTTAACTCTACGTCGGTGATAGTGTTTACCTTTAGTGCCCTCTTGTCTGATTTAGCACCGGTTAACTTTTCCACTTCTACAATAGAAGAATGTTTGTGAGCCTGAGGTTTGTTAGTTGTTGGATAACTTGTCACAGCGTGTATAAAATCTTTGGTTATGGCCTTTGGTTTGTTCAACCACAAAGCATTATTATGTACTCTGCTTAGAAAAATCTTAATCCATTATGTTTTAAAAACCTTTGGGAAATGAAGTGCATTTGTCAGACCTTTCACTTCTAAGTGTTTATGCTCTTCTTTGAGCTTGCCACCATCATCAAAAAGTGCCTTATAGGCATTGTCTAGGTCTAGATCTCCTATCTCTGAGATCTTGCGGTGTATATAGGACCTAACATCCTCGACCAATAAAAACCTAGCTGGGATTTGGGAGAATGCTCTAGAATCATCTGGTTGAGAGGCTATCTTAGGATGTAACTTATATTTTGGTTTAGCACATGCCCCTCTTTTAAAAAGCTTAAATGGTTTCATCTTGTCAACCTTGATTTTCTCTACCCTAGACGTAGATGCCATCGTATTTGAAATTTAGGGCTTCTCGTAAATCAAAACAATGCTTGTCGGTGAGTGAATGAACTTACTAAATGTTTGTGATCTCCTTCGAATCTAAATGCTTTGTGAATTCCTTCTACTAGGTCATTTCTCAAACTACACTAAAATTGCTCTTCTCTACTTGAAAATTGTGGGTACAAAAATAAGCTTACCCGTCAGGCTTTTATACTTTTTGGTGCCCTAAGTTGTCATTAATGCTTACCAAATTTGTTAGTTTGTGAAGATTGCCTCCATTGGTAAATACATTCATAACTCCTTTGGTGTCTTTGCAAAGTGTTGGGGTAGCTTAGCAGTGTTGGAGACTTCACTGATGATCATCGGTGGTATTACGACAACAACTTTTGTAGATTCAGTGTATGCCGATACTCGTCGAGTTACACACAACTTATGTAATGACCAATACATTCTGGTAAGTATTACATGTCTTTTTTGTGTGTGTTCACTGATGCAGATTGTGCCCAATAATAGATGGTTTCTTTATACTAGATTATCAAGTAACCATATATTGCATCTTTATTCATGCCTATATAACAATATGAACTATGTGTAATGGAACTGATGCATAATAAAACTTGTGATAATGCAATTCCATACTTACTTGTGCAATCTAGTTATATGTAGCAATGTCACCGGATCCAATGGATGGGGTGTCACCATTTGCATTTCTTGTACTTGCACCTTCAGTGTTTGTGGCTTTTACCCACATCTTGTTTCTCATTCTTTTGATGTCATCAATGGTATTTCCATTGGGATGTGTATTTGTGTCTGTTAGTCGGTCTTTGCAATCTTTTATCACATGTCCAACTTTATGACAATGTAAACATGCCATACCTGGATTGGTCCATCCTCTTGACCTTCTGGTCCATTTTCTCATATAGTTGGCAGCAATATGACCATACCTTCCATATGCTATGCAATTTACCCATGTGTTATAGTCCCAAACATATGAGTTACTCTCTCTGGTTGGTTTGTAGCTTTTATTAGTTTCTTTCTGAGTCCATGCCTTGTTGTTCTTTTTCTAGCATTCCTTGTGTGTATGCCCATTCATCTTGCATGTAGGAAAGTATTTGTCCATGTAGGTTTTTCTCTTTGGATTTATCACTTTGGATCTACACTCATGTGCCTTGTGTCATTTCTTTTGACATTTATAACAATTACCAATAAAAGTAGATTGTGCCTGAGAAATACCTTTCATTTTGCTTCTGTAGATGTTTGAGGTGTGGCCTGGTTTTCCACAGTGATTGCATGACAACTTCTTGGATTTTGGGGTTGTGAAAGCATTCCTCTTATCAGATTTATTAGAGGATTCTCATTCTTGTTGTATCCTAATCCTATGTAGTTGTTGACTCTTCTTTTTCCATCAAGAAAATAATCCATCCATTTGTTGTTATCCTTAGCCTTTTTGATCAGTTCATTGTGTTGATTCTAAACTATGATTTCATGCTTTAATTTTTCATTTTCTTCCCTTAGTTCACCAATGGTCTATATTCTTTCTATGAGTTCTGTATTTAATCTATTTGCTTCTTGACTCATAAGAATAATCTGGTTGGTGACCTCATGGTGATGCTCAATGAGTCTTTGAATCTCTGATTCTTTATCTTGTAGCTTCTTTGTAATTTTCCTCCTGTCATCAATGGCTAGTTTTCTTTCATTTTCAGATTTTCTTGCATAATTCATAACATTAATCATTTTTACCATTTGAGTCTCTTGACCAATTTTCAGCATCTTGATTTGATCTGTCAGATGTAGATTGATCTCCTGCATACTTGTAATTTCTTCAACTGACATGTTTGAATCTTTTCTCAATGATGATTCTACTATTTCAAAGTACTCTTGTATATCCATTTCTTTGTAGTTTTTCTCATTTAGCCTGGTTGCCATAATTTGTCTTTCATCAAGAAGTTTTCTTCACTTTATCTTTGCCTCCTTATACTGCTCAAAGTTGATTTGCATCTGTAACTGCTCATTCTCAATAGTCATGTCCAGTCTAAAATTATCCATTGCTCTAATCTTTTCTCTCAATTCTTTAAGCTTTTCAAGAGAGAGACTTAACTCTGATACCAATTGTTGGAATTATATTTAGATAATTTGTACTAAGAGGGGAGGGGTGAATCAATACCTCTAAAACTTTTCTTGGTTAGCCCATTAACCCTTAGTCATTAGTTTGTAATTTAACTTATCTATCTATTCATCTTTCCTTTTGCATATGAAATCATATCATACATTCTTTTGATATGTAAAAATAGTAGAAACATTCATGAAATTAGATAACACATGACACAAGATATGATATCATAGAAAAATCCTGTTAAGGAAGTAATAACTATGATGGGGATTATTAACCACAAACTTCACTATCTGCAAATAAGAAGAGCCAGTTAAGCCTTACAATTTGTTCACTTTTGATGACCTACCCTATTAGGAGTATTACAGTAGAGACCTGTTAAGATATATTTCATTTGAAGCTTTCAACAACACTATTAAGTGTGCACTCTGTTAAGAGATTTACAAAGGACGGTTAAGTCCACCTTCTACAAAAGGATTTTAGATGTGATGCACTTGTTAGAATGAAACTACATAAGTCTTTGATCTGATTATAAATGCAATCTTTAATTGCTATTAACAGATCCTATAAAGCTCCAAAAGTACTATTAATCATCCTTCCATGATTGAGTATTACCTTTATCTTCTCATCGGTAGCCTCTATGTGTTCTTGATAATTGGTGTATTATGTTTCTGATCTTTGCATGAATTCTGCCTTCTGCTCCTTAGATGTGTATGAGTTAATTTTTGCCTTCTCAATCAACCACACACTTCAACATAGTCCTTCTTCACCAGGTACAAACAAGACTGAATATGAGTTATTCATCCTGCCTTTCTGTGTGATTCGACCTGTTGCCTTCTATCTAGATGGGGTTTTTGAAATTGCTCTCAAGATGAGAGTCTCACAACCATGGACCAATCTAAGAATGAAGGGTTTATCATGATAAGTGCAATGCAATGCAAGGTTATACTAGAAATTGAAATATGCAAGATAATCTAAGTAAGATTACTAAATGCCATTATTCTAGAAATTGAAGTTATACTATTGCAACATGAAATTAATCTATACGATATTAAGAAAATGAGACAACAATTCAGTATTCTAACAATGCAATTTGGAGTAAAGTTTTCAGGGGATAATCAGGGGATTTTGAATGGAGAATGAGAGTTCTTTTATAGACTCTAAGAGGATCAGAATAGAAAATTTCCTTCTTGAAAATAAAACAAATAGAAAAGCCAATTAAAAACAGAAAGCTTTATTGAAAAGAATTCAATAAATTATTTTCTTCCTGCTTTAACTGTTTTATCCCTTTGATTTAATATTGTTTTATTTGAATTTAATTTTTTTATTCCTCTTTAAAGCACAATTAATTCAAATTTTCCATTTCTGAATAGAAATAAGATTTTTGAGAGAATATCCAATTAATTAAATAAATATGACCTCATAATTTCTTTTTCTCAATTATTTGAATAATTAAATTCAATTATTGAAATGAGGATATTTATTTAATAATTAAATATTATTTAATTCCTTTTTCATGTGTCTCAGCTAAAGAGGGTGAATTTAATTTAATTAAAGTGCTAGGACTTTATAATTAAATTAATTCGATCATAGGTTTTGTTTAGCCAAACAGATATTTAGGAATTAAATATGATGTATGATTAATACAGATTTAGGATTTTCTGCATTTGACACTCAGGTCAAGTAGAGTCAGTGAAAACTCAGAATTGCATAGTACAATAGGACTTTGATGATTTAGAAGAATGACAAATGCAACAAAATTGGTTAGGGTTGCAAGATGCCAATTTTGGGGTGTTACATTTTGCCCCTCTTTGAATTGATGTGCGAGCAGCGCATTAAGAATAGTCTGATGCCTGAAGCACAGAAGAAAGGATTTTGAACACCCAGTTTTGACTGTGAGGTACGAAAAAATAAACATGGCGTCAAGTGATTGAAAAGCATGGAACACCTAGTTTTGACCGTGAGGTATGAAAAACTGAATATGCCCCAAGTGATTGAAAAGCATGGAACACCCAGTTTTGACCATGAGGTATGAAAAACTAAAATGCCCCAAGTGATTGAAAAGCATGGAACACCCAGTTTTGACCATGAGGTATGAAAAACTAAAATGCCCCAAGTGATTTGAAAAGCATGGAACACCCAGTTTTGACCGTGAGGTATGAAAAACTAAACATGGTGCCCAAGTGATTTGAAAAGCATGGAACACCCAGTTTTGACCGTGAGGTATGAAAAACTGAAATGCCCCAAGTGATTGAAAAGCATGAAACACCCAGTTTTGACCGTGAGGTACGAAAAACTGAAATGCCCCAAGTGGTGAGGATTTGATTAGATTGATTGAAATAGATTTAATGATGTAATCATCCTACCCCCTCGAGAGCGAAATCAAAAGATGACACGTCATAATAATGATTAAGAGCAAAAAATCGCAGATAGAAAGAACTTAGAATAGATTATGGAAGAATACAGAAGAGGCAGAATTAATTTTGAGTGATTTCGAGGTCTGGTTGACCAAGTTTGACTAGGGTTGACTAGAGTTGACAAGAGTTGACTTTTGAAGAAAAAAGTCAAAGATTTTAGAAAATGATGATACGATAAGATTTTGATGAGAAAGTGATGTTAGAAGGGTGACTGCACAAGCGTCTGATCGCGTCGGTCCCGAAAATTTTAAAATGTGATTTTGAGCTATATAGAAGTGTCAGATTTCAATTTTGATCCCGAAAATGGATTGAGCATATAGCTGAAGATATAGAGCAAGGATCGAATACTTGTGTAGTCATGATGAAACCAAGAATCTAAAGAAGAACTCCCCTATGTATGAACCCAGGAGAATGAAAATAAGAGAACATTGAATCATTGTCACAATGCAAGTCTAGAATGAAAATGCAATCCTATGCTAGATGCAATATGAAGGTGCAATTCTAGGAAATGGTTGTGAGACCCATTGTATATTTATCATCATTGAGCATTTTTTAGAACATCAAAGTCGATACAACCCTTACTGGCGCCACAATGCAACCATAAGGATATGAATATGACTTATCATCGGATAAAATGTAGGAACAAACGTAAGCACCAGGGCACAAAAGCCAAGATGACCTGAACATTGTTTCCATTTAATGTTGCAAGAGTACACTAGTATCAAGGCATTCAAAGCCAAGATAACCATGAGTGTGATCATGCGTAAACATACAGAGCAATAACAAGCAAAACAATAACAAACAGAGCAATAACAAGCAGGGAGATAGTACCGACCTCACCATGGCGTACAAATAAACAAGATCAAGGGATGTGAGGTTGCTCCACCTTATTGTGGGAGTTCTTATCACATACACCTTGTTTATTTTACATTGCTAGATCATCGGGACTATGCCAACAAGTAGTAGACAAAGAAAATGTCAATGAAATTCATAAGAATAGACAGCATACAAAGAAATATTCAAGCATAACTCAGCCTGTTTTAAAGTTTGTGAATGTAGATGTGTATGAGGTGTTAAAAAAAAAATGTTGTGCTTGTGCGTGCATTGTGTTTGAATGATATCGATAGATGTTTACATTTTAGATATCCAATGTGTGTTAAAAAACACAGATGTGTCCAAAGATAGTGATAAAAAACACTGTTATGGTGGTGTTGAAAAACACCAGTTTGTGTTAGTAGCGAGTTGTCCTTGAGAAGTGACAAGATTACTGACTCAGGTGTAAACCAGAGATATGATGAAATGAGGGACCCATTCCCCCAAGTAATGATGACTAACTTGACGTATGTTGCAAGAACAAACGAGATGTGATTGCCCCCAAGCGTATGGCACTGAATTAATGACAAGTCAGGAGGGTTCACAAAGGAACCAGAGTGTCACAAAAGTGACCAAAAGATATGTACAAACTAAAGCATATAATCATCAAGACCAAGTATCGATAGATAGAGAATTTGAGTATAACTCCAACTAGAATGGATGTGAGAGATCTCGATAGAATAGCGATAGTAGGCAGATGCAGTGAGAACCACTGGTGACTGACATGAGAGAGATGCTCAAAATGAAGTGATCATGGTATAAGTTATACATCAGTAGGCAGAAATAGTGAGAACCCCTGGTGACTGATGTGAGAGAGATTCTCAAGAATAGAGAGCTATGTATAAGCTAAGTGATAGTAGGCAGACGCAGTGAGAATCACCGATGACTATCACAAAGTAGATCCAAAAGCTAGTAAGACAATGCCCCCAAGACTAGGATGGTTGCCCTAAGAGTGTGACCAGTTTCAATCCATGTGAGTTGGTGTTTTGACGGGAACTTGAAAGAAAATGAAAACAGGAATGTAGGAAAGAAAATGCGTAAAGCCAAGGGGTGCTGTGATAGATATAGCAATATGGAACAAGAGGTGCTTGTGTACCAGGTTTTCACCTTCTTGGCAGAAATTCTTTTTTTTCTACCATGATGACGGTGGGCACCAGAAATGTATGAGTTAATTTTGGCCTTCTCAATCAACCACACACTTCAACATAGTCCTTCTTCACCAGTACAAACAAGACTGAATATGAGTTATTCATCCTGCCTGTCTGTGTGATTCGACCTATTTCCTTCTATCTAGATGGGGTTTTTGAAATTGCTCTTAGGATGAGAGTCTCACAACCATGGACCAATTTAAGAATGAAGGATTTATCATGATAAGTGCAATGCGATGCAAAATTATACTAGAAATCAAAATATGCAAGATAATCTAAGTAAGATTACTAAATGCCATTATTCTAGAAATTGAAGTTATACTATTGCAACATGAAATTAATCTATATGATATTAAGAAAATGAGACAACAATTCAATATTCTAACAATGCAATTTGGAGTAAAGTTTTCAGGGGATAATCAGGGGATTTTGAATGAAGAATGAGAGTTCTTTTATAGACTCTGAGAGGATCAGAATAGAAACTTTCCTTCTTGAAAATAAAACAAATAGAAAAGCCAATTAAAAATAGAAAGATTTATTGAAAAGAATTCAATAAATTATTTTCTTCCTGCTTTAACTGTTTTATCTCTTTGATTTTATATTGTTTTATTTGAATTTAATTGTTTTATTCCTATTTAAAGCACAATTAATTCAAAGTTTCCATTTCTAAATATAAATAAGATTTTTGATAGAATATCCAATTAATTAAATAAATATGACCTCATAATTGCTTTTTCTCAATTATCTGAATAATTAAATTCAATTATTGAAATGATGATATTTATTTAATAATTAAATATTATTTAATTCCTTTTTCATGTGTCTC
>MU225666.1:41452-53403 GCA_018584345.1 Thuja plicata
AATTCTTGATTCATGCATTTGCAAGTTAACTCTAGATTCAAGATATACAACTTGATCTTGATCTGTAGTTAGATATGCTTTAGATCCGTTAGGATGCTTTAAAGCATTTACATAAAGCTTGCATGACTATAAAAAACAAAAAACAATTCTACAAAATAGAAAAACTTTTCTTTATCCACCATGTATAAATCAGATCCACAATTTGTGGCTTTGCTGACTGTTGGTTTTGACGGTCAGTGTTCTTTTCTTGAACATGTCATCGGGTATGCTTGTCTGTTCCTGTCGGGTTGTTCTGGAAACTATGTCACCGGTAATGCTTGTGGTTTCCAGTGATGCTTATGTTTTCCGATGATGCTTTTGGTCACCAGTGATGCTTGTCACTTTTATACTTAGCATTTTTCTCAAAAATCTTTGTTTTGTCAGGTATGCTTGCATTTCACCGGTACTTCTTGTGGTTCGCCGGTGATGCTTGTTGTCTACCGGTAATGCTTGCTATCTATGTTTTTTCTCTGAGTATACTAATGGAAAAATAATGTCATCACCAAGAAGAAATATTATTCTTATGATTTGGAACTATATGCATTGGTTGAGTCTCTTAGGAAGTGGAGACATTACTTGTTGCCCAAATAATTTGTATTTTTTACTGATAATCAAGCCTTGAGCTATATGAACACACAAGAGAAGCTCAATAATAGACATTTTAAGTGGATGGAATATCTTCAAGCATTCACATTCACAATAAAGCACAAGAAGGGACAATTGAACAAGGTTACAGATGCCTTGAGTAGGAGGTTGCTAACCATTCAGGAAGTTCAGTTGAAGAGCATTGGGATAGAGAGTTTCAAAGACCTCTATAGAGAGGGTGAAGACTTTGGTGAAGCTTATAAGGTATGCTCTAAATTTTAGAATTACTTTCATAGTCAACTTTTTATTTTTACCTTGCAGAGTGGATTGTTGTTTAAGGGGAACCAAATGTGTGTCCCTAAGGGTTCAATGAGAGAAAATATCATTGAGGAAAAGTATAATAGAAGCTTGAGTGGCAATTATGGTGTGAAAAAAACTTTAGAGGTAGTTCAAAGGTTTTACCATTGGCCAAAGTTGGTGAGAGATGTAACCAAGTATGTTGAACACTGTGTAGTGTGGATGAAAGAAAAAGGAGGAGCTAGAAATGTAGGTTTGTATCAACCTTTTCCAATCCCTAATAGACCATCAAAGTGTGTTAGCATGGATTGCATTATAGGGTTAACTAAGACCAAGCATGGCCATGACAGTACCTATGTTGTGGTAGATAGGTTTAGTAAGATGGGTCATTTTATACCTTGTAGGACTACACATGATGCCAGTAACATTGCACACTTGTTCTTTAAGGAGATTGTATGAATCCATGGACTACCCATAAGTATTGTATCATATAGGGATGTTAAGTTCATGAACCATTTTTGGAAAACATTGTGGATTTGATTGGGTACTAACTTGTCATTTGGTTTAGCTTACCACCCTCAGACTAATGGCCAAACTAAGGCAGTTAATAGAGTGTTAGGTAACTTGTTAAGGTGCCTAACCAAGGAATATGGGAAAAGATGGGATGTGGTCATTCCCCAAGCAGAGTATGCATACAATGATAGTGTTAACAAAAGAACAGGTAGAAGCCCATTTGAATTTGTTTATGGGATGCACCCAAGGGGTGTATGTGAGCTTAGAGACCCTGGAGCCATGGAGTATAGGAGTGGTCATGCTGAAGACTTAACTCAAACCATGAAGGAGATCCAAGAAAAGGTGAAGAAGAGTATACTGGAGTGTACCCAAAAGTTGAAGGCTAAAGTAGATGAGAAGAGAAAAGATGTTCAATTTGAGATAGGTGATTATGTTATGGTACATCAGAATAAGTCTAGGTTGCAGAAGGGGATGCCTAAAAAACTACAGATGAAGAGAGTGGGACCCTGTAAAATCTTAGCCAAGTATGAGGCTAATTCCTATAAGGTGGATCTACCTACTAAATTAAGCATCTCACATGTTTTGAATGTGGCAGACTTGATAAATTTTAAAGGACCTTTGACTGAGATAGATGTGAATAGAGAAGAGGTTGGAAAGGATATAGAACCAGAGGCTTTACCTCCCAAGATGCAGACATAAGAAGATAAGGTGTTGGATTCAAGGGTCAAGAAGACTACTAGACATAAGGTGTACATGGAACAACTCATCAAGTGGAAGCATAGACCAGAGTCAAAGGCAACATGGGTTGCAAAAACACATTTCAAGAAGATGGGCATTCCTGAAGACATTTTGTCCAAAGGAGTGACATAACTTTCCTTTGTGGGGGAGTATGGTGCAGGAGCACCTAGGTAAGGCTAGATGGTAACCTAGGGCTCCTTTTTTTATTTTGTCTTTTAGTTTTCTTATCTAATCCATTAATGAAATAATATTACTAGATAGGTCCTAAGGTGTGTTGATTTGGTTAGGAGACCAAACTAGATCATTTGATGTCTAGGAAGTAATGGTTTGTCCAAATTGGGTAAGTGTTCCAAGAATGGTGCAACCATGGATTTTATTCTTGTTAGATTCTAGGAGAGCTATTTTGATCTCTAATAGGCATAAGAGTACATTTGGTTAAGTTTCACAATGTGTTGACCAAGTTTGAGTGCAAGAATCAAAAAGTTGTCAATGTTGTCATTGATAACATTGACAACATTTCTTGCAATTATGCATTTTAAAGAATTTGGTTGTATAAATGTTAGAAATTTTTTGAATTTTTCCATGGTAAAATATATAAGGCCTCCCCCAACCTATGTGTGGGTTTGGATGAAGTTTGAAAGTATGTTTATGGACTGAGAAATTGAAAGTTTGGCTATAGTTGAGCATTTTGTACACATTTTAGGTTTTAATGGATTGAACTCTAAATTGTGACTTATGAATGAGGAATATTATGTAATTAATTGATTCTTCATGTGATTAGTTAGTGTGTTTTTCATCTTTTCTTTTCTTTTATAAAAAAAATTTGTTTTGTGCACGGCCGCTGGTCTAAACCAGACAATTTTTGTAAATGGGGTCATAGCTCATCATCCCGTCGTGGCACTTGTATGGGCTCTTGGGATGGGTGATTTGACTCATTTTACTATATGTGTGGAGAATTTTGGGACCTGAAAATCTTTTTTTCTAATTTTATAGTGATGCCGTAGGCGAGCCAGAGATGCATGGCTAGGGATCATAGTGTGTTGCAGATGCAATGTGAGTGATTGAAGGCATTGGTTGCTTTAATAAGATAATGTGGGGATGAGGATATGAGTGTGAAGAAGATACATGTGCAAGGAGAAGCTATGAGGAGGATTTATTTGTAGTGAAAGAACTAAACCTTGTGACTAGTCTCAGAATTAAGTGAAACCCTTATTTTTAGGCATGACTATAGAAACCCATTGTATGGATAGTTTGGGGAAGAAAAACCTACTAAATCCTAAAGTTTTTCCAAAAGGGTACTAGGATCTAGACTCTGATTTTCATCTTTTTAAGAATATTTCCAAGTTATATGCAAAAAGGTGGCTAAGTAGGCCTAATGCTTGTAGCCTTATTTTGGTGAGTTTGGAGCAAGTTCTTGAACTCGTTTAGGGTTTTATTGAAATCTATTTTGTTAGGCATTGTGTTGGATGAAATTTCCTTTTTTGTCACTTCTTCTCCATTGGTGAACAATGATAGCCTTATTGGATCACTTAGTATGGAAGATGCAAAAAGAAAATCATGGAGCATATAGATGGTTGAGTTGATTTCTTAGATGGTGTTGACAAGTTGAATAGGAGTAGGATTTGAGAAGAGAATCCTTGGGAAATTAGGGCTATTTAAGAACCCTAATAGGCTAGAGAAGAGGCCTATAGAGGACCCTAGGAGAAGATATGGTTTTGAGCAAGACTTGTCATTACATCACTCTAATTACAAATCATAGAGGACATACTATTCAAACTCACAAACTGGCAAACAACATCTCTGATATACCAAAATAGTTCCAATTAAGTATAATAATCTCTACCTCAATTGAAGATTCCAGTCATACCTCTTCTCTTTAGAATCTCTAATCCACACACTCTCTCCATCCATATTTTCAATATTATAAATGATTACATACATATACACATTACATCAATTTATTTCAACTAGGTTGGCAAGGGACCTAAATATAAAACATTAATTCATTACATCTCAATACTCAATGTGATCCATTGAAGGTTGGCTATTACATAGAAATGGTCCATACTAACATCTTCAAACATGCTCCAGATCCATAGATCATGGCACAATCCTTCACAACATGCTACATCACCAAGTCAGCCAAGAAGACATAAGAACATCAACCCGCCACATGAAATTCACCAAAGTTGATCACATAATCCAATGCAATCCAACAACATGAATAGGAAATGATCAAGAAACATCAGCAAGAAACATGAAATACCAAGACATCAATATGAACATCTCTATCATAGAATCCATACACTTCTCTACTCTATTCATCATGAACACTAATCAGCAACCACTTCATAAAATAAAATGAGCTTTCCAACATCAAAATCATGAACCACTCGAGCCAAGGACACAAATCTATGTCCTAAATTTTGAAAGGTGTGTACCCTTGGTCTCCTTGTGTTGTGTAGTGCAGTGGTGGTTTGTGATAAGGGCTTAACTACATATTTTGCTTGTATAAGTCAAGTGGATGTATCGGGCATTAACAAGATGTTCTTTTGGTGCAACAACAACCAACAATTGGTATTAGAGCCAAGGTCATAGGTTTGAACCCCATACTTGCACTGGGGGATTATTTCAAGGTGTAGAACCATGGTCTCCTTGTGTTGTACAATGCAATGGTGGTTCATGACAAGGTATTAACCACCTCATGTGCTTATATAAGTCAAGTGGTTACATCAAGCATTAACATGTTGATATTTTGGTGCAACAACAACCAACACTAAACTCACCACCATGTTAGAAACCAACAATATTTCATAATTGATCCATATTGATCCAAATACTAAAACACTTTCATAATCTGAACAACCAAAATATTTGTCTCTAATAAATCCATCATAATTCTCTCAAATGATCATCCAAACCTCGGCTACTTGAACAAAATCAAGTAAAACATCCCTAAACACAACTGAATCATCGAAACATCAAAACTTCAATGTATTAGTCATACCACAGAAATCATCTCACTAAATAAACTAGGAACATTATCTCCAATAGTAGGAATATGTTGACATCAATAAGAAAACATTAATGCAAGCACATATATGCACAATCTAAGCAACATCCCAACAATCTCCAACAATCTCCCCCTTTGTCATTGATGGAAACATATGATTTGCAAAACCAAATCAATGCACAAAGAAACAATATTAACAACAAGACCAACAATATCCACAATATGATATAATTTTTTTATAATATCTTCCCAACATTATTATTTTTCACATGAAAATCTCTCCCCCTTTGACATCAATGAAAAAGACACATATATGCACTAATTCATGGAGGCCAAACATCTGCACAAAAAATCTCTAAGGAAAATATCTATGAAAAACATACCTCATTAATTAATCATGAAACATTCACTTCTCACTACTCCCCCCTAATAAGTAGCCACCAAAACATCAATCTAGAAGAATGAAAGACTTGTAAGTACATGGGATTGATGCATCTTAATGCATCTTTAGCTCTGATCAAGAGGGGAAATTACCCCAAGCTTACCATGGAGATACTCAAAAATATCCTTTGGAAATGGCTTCATGAATATATCTAAAATATGCTCTTTAGTAGATAAATAGTCCAATATGACTTCTTTCTCATTGAATTTATCTCTCAGGATATGATATTTGATAGAAATATGCTTTTTATTTGAATGCAACACATGATTCTTTGAAATATTGATAGCACTTGAATTATCACAATAGATAGAAATAGTCTCATCAATACATACTCTGATATCTTTCAACATTTTATTCATCCATACAACTTGTGTACAATTAATAGTAGCAAAAACATACTCAAATTCAATAGTAGATTGTGATATACCATTTTTTTCTTACTTACCCATGAAACTAATCTCTTACCTAAGAATATGCTTCATGACTAGTACTCTTTATCTCATCCACATTACTTGTCCAATCTACATTAGTAAATGCACTCAATCAGAAATCATCATCCTTATCTGATGTAGGAGCATCTTGGGATTTTGGGAATCTTGCATCATAGAAAAATGTTTCCTTTAGTTTGTTTTCTATTATGTTCCAGTTGGGCAATTTTTGGTGTTTTGGGTGGCGGTTGATCTATGCCGGTTCTTTTGAGTTGGGGTCTCTTTAGTGTGTTTGTGGATTCTTGTTGAACCTTATTCTATGATCACACCTCATTTGGATTCATTGCATGTGAGATTTTGTAGATTCTTTTCATTATTTTCATGTTCTTAATTTTCCCTGTCAGTCACTCCATTTTTCGATCATTATTTATTATACCGATGGAAATATCCATTTGTGATAATTCCATCTTAGTGGTACATTTGAGGCTTACTTATTTCTATGATCACATCTCTTATTTTATTGGAGGTTATTCCAGATGTCTTGGGTCCCAACATATTTGTTGTAACATATTTTCTCAATTATTGGGATGTGATCTTTTTTGGACAGACCGATGATTGTGATTTGTTTATAATCTTTTGGACTTGTTTCTAAAGGAGAATTTATTTTCAGAAGATTATTTGGTATAGTTGTCTAGGGTTTGTAAGAGGTTTTTTTTATCATAATCAGGCCTATATGCTTGGCATATGAGACTACATATTGCAGATCTATTGTAAATGATTTTCTAAGAATAGTAGAAGGATGATCTCTCATTTCTTTCCATATTTACTTATTGTTCTTGGTATTCCCATTGTTTTTCATTGGCTACAAAGATTGGACTAATCTTCTTGAGGTTTCTCCATCCTTGAATGTATCAAGTGGTATTAGATAAAGGGTTTTGCAACCTAGAATTTTCTTGTGGGGTGGTGGTTTAAAGGATTTGACCTACAAACACACAAGATTGTGTAGATGGATAAGATAAATGCTAGAGGAGGATTTAGGAATGTAGATCCAGTGGTCTTGGATTTGTTGAGATAATTTTCTACTAGAATAGAAGTCATAGAGACTTCTCATAGGAGAGGGAAACATATAAAAGATGCAAGTGATGAAGAGGGTGATGAACAAAATTAGGAACTAGCAGTGGAAGGAGAGAACAATGAGGCACAACAAGAGTTGAATCATGAAGAGGAGAGGTTCATTAGAGCCTTGAATAATGTTAATAAGATACCTCATTTAAACCCACCTGATTATCATGGAAACCTAGATGTTGATGAGTTGATAGATTGGATCACAGATATGGACAAGTATTTTGAATTTGAAAGAACTAATGAAGGGAGGAAGGTAAAGTATGTGTAGTTATAGAAAAGTTTATTGAGAGGGGGAGTGAATTAGTAATCTCAACTCTTATACTTTAAAACAAAATCTCTAATCTTCTCCAATTGATTTACCAATTATAGTTTCATTCACCTATAATAGTCTTATCAATTACAAAAACATTAAACATCCATGCATCATAAAATAAAAATTCACACAACATTAACATCAGTATTTATCACTTGGAAACCCAATGAGGGATAAAACCATGGTGTGAGATATGTGCCCACAAATGTTGTACTCTTCTAGAATACACTCAGTAAAGAGCTTTCCCTATTAAGGGTTAAAACAAAACTATTAAATGTTACCCAGTTATGGGATTGACCTAAAGACCTTTTAAAGTCCTATACCTGGTTAGGAGTAACCTAGTTAGAGGATTTTATCCCACTTATATAGTGTTCACCTTGATAAAGGATTTACAATAGACCTGTTAGGGTCACCCGATAAGAGAGTTTTATTGTCACAATTATTAGAGAGTAACATCCTATAATGATATGTAGTTTGTACTGTCTCTTTTATATCAGATCCAAAAAATTTCTCTAACACAATAACATACCATTCAATCCTATGTATCCTTCTTTGTATTCTCTCCTATGATCACAACTATCTTTCTTTGAATATTTATTCTATTCCTCTGATATCATGTCTTCTCCTTCATCATGATAACCTAAATTTATCTTGTCTTCTTCCTTAAGTATATTTTCTTTAATCATCAAAACCTAAACCTAGATTCAGTGATCATAACTTCATCATAATAATAAATCATTTTCTTTTTCATCCTTCCTTGTCATCTATGTCATTGTCTTTTCTTTTAACCCAATAGTTGTTTGGCGACATCATTCGATAGATAACCTTCTTTCTGATAAGTCAGTCTTTAGTGTTGATAGTTAGTAATTTGCTACTTTGACATCAATGACAAATAATATAAATTCCTTATCAACTAGATAAATTATACCAACAATCTCTCTATATACCAACAATCTCCCTCTTTGGCATTGATGGAAAACATCTTTTTAAACAACATCTTAGAAAATATCTAGTGATACATCACTATCTGTACCTTTCTCTACTAGTCATTTAGATTTTTCCAATATACTTCTTCATCTTTTCTCCTTCTTTATGTACTCATACTTCTCCTTAATAGTCTCTCTCCCTAACTGAACTCTTCCTTTTTATTCTTTCCCTTTGAAAACAATGCCAAAGTTGATCAACCTTACTGTACTGTCTACTAAGTTTGTATTATTTTTCTTCTACTTTCTTTACCTTATTGCCTAGACTCCTCCCCCATAGAGTAGTCAACATGTACATCAATTCATATTTGAGATATTTGGTTAGAATCTTATGAAATTATGCATACAACATCTTCTTTTAGTTTATTGTGGATATGGGTAGGAACCGTAGTTTACCACTTAAATATTCAAAGCTCTCCTTAGGTAGTGGTTTAGTGAATATGTGTGAAACTTATTCCTTTTGTGGAAATATATTACAATCTCACTTATTTGTCTTATACCTATTCCCTTATAAAATGACACTTGATAGCTATATGCTTTGTCTTTGAGTGCATTACCAAATTCTTTGATATATTAATAACACTAGTATTGTCACAATGTATAACAATAGGTTCTTCAACTTTCTCATATATTCGTGCCAGTATTTTTTTTATCCATAATACTTGATGATAATTAATGGGAGAAGCAACATATTTATCTTCAGCTATAGATTGTGAAATACAATTATGTTTCTTTCTTTTCCATGACACTAATTTGTTTCCCAGATAAAAAGTTCCTCCACTTGTACATTTTTTATCATCAACATTTCTAGCCCAATCCACGTCTCTATATGCTTGAAGATTAAAATCTCCTTTTCTTTCATACCATAATCCATGATTCTTTGTTCCTTTAAGATACCAAAATATCCTTTTAAGTGCAATCATATGTGAATCCTTAGGGTTAGATTAAAATCGTGCAACTATTCCAACTACATGTGCAATATTTGGTTTGCTGTGAACAATATACTATGGCTTTCCAATCATTAATATATATAGTGTTGCATTAACTCCCTTAGAATTGTCTTCTTTATATAGTTTACAACCATATACCATAGGTGTACTAACAGGTCTTGAATCTTCCATTCCAAAAAGTTTCAATATCTCTTCAATATATTTTGACCACATTATTTAAATACCTTTGTTCTTATGTTGTACTTGCAAACCAATGAAAATTTTGTTTCTCCAATCATAGACATCTCAAATTATTTTCTCATTTCCTCATCAAAAGAGTTACTTACAAAATCATTTCCTCCAAAAATAATATCATTAAAAAAAATTTCAGCAGTCAAAAATTTGTCTTCATTTGCAGTATTCAAATATATATTTCTATTATCACTAGTTCTTTCAAATCCAATCATGATTAAATATGAATGTAGCCTCTCATACCATGCTCTCAGTTCTTGCTTCAGACCATACAGTGATTTGTGCAATATCCAAACCAAATTCTTACCTTGTTCATCAACAAATCCTTCAGGTTGTTTAATATAAACTTCTTCTTCTAGTATTCCATTCAAAAATGCTAATTTGATGTCCATTTGATAAACTTTAAATCCTTTATATGTTGTGTAAGCCAGTAATAATCCAACTCCTTCCAATATAGCCATGGGTGCAAAAGTATCTCCATAATCTAGTCCTTCTTCCCATGCATAGCCTTTGCAAAATAGTCTTTCTTTGTTTCTTATTACTTCACCAGTCTCATTAAGTTTGTTCCCAAAAACCCATTTCATTCCTATAACATTTTTATCTTTAGGTTTGGGAACTAATGACTATGTTTTATTCTTCTCAATTTCTTCTTTCATTGCATGTATCTAGTCTTCACCTTTTAGTGCATCTTTTACCAATCTCGGTTCCATCTTTGATAGTAGACATGTAGTGTTCTTGGCTCTTAATTGACTTCTTGTTAAAACTCCATCACTCTTGTCTCCTAGTATATCCATCAAACTATAGTTAATCCTTATATTCCTTGGTGTTACAGGTTCCACATTCTGACTTTGTTCATTTCTGTAATTTGTTTCACTTAGCGGTGTTCTTACCAATTGATTTTTATCATTGTTTGTATTTAATTTTTCCATTTCCAACTTTTAAGGTTCAAAGTAAATCAGATCATTGTATCCTTCTCATTTCTTTTCACTATTCCCTTTATTTTGATCTGAAAATTCATCAATCTTTACATTTACACTTTCAACCAATTTTTTTTTCCTTATGTTCAAACACTTGAATGATTTAATCTTAGTAGAATATCCTAAGAATATTCCTTCATCACTTTTTCTATCAAAATTTCTATTTCTATCATCTTTCTTGATATAACATTTGCTTCCAAATATTATGAAATATCTAATATTAGGTGTTCGACCATACCAGAGTTCATAAGGTGTCTTGTTTGTTCCTCTCTTGAGTTGTACCCAATTTAGTGTGTATACAACATTGCTAACAACTTCTCTCCAAAATTTATGAGCAATTCCTCTTTGATTTAGCAATGTCCCGGTGCATTCCATAATAGATCTATTTCTTCTTTCTGGTATTCCATTTTTTTTAGGCATTATAGGTGCAATCAACTATCTTTTGATTCCATGTTCATCATAGTAGTTATTAAATTCTTCTAAAGTAAATTCACCTCCTCTATATGATCTAAGACATTTAAGATTTTTTCCAGTTTCATTCTCAACTCTAGCTTTATACATTTTAAACATATGAAAAGCATCAAATTTAACTTTTAAGAATATTACCAACATCATCCTTGAGCAGTCGTCAAAAAACAATATAAAGTATTTGTCTTGATTATAGCTTTTTGTACTTACAGGTTCACACAAATATGTGTGTACTAAGTCTAAGATATGTTTTGTTGAGTAGTCTTTGCTTGAAAAAATTGATCTAGTCATCTTACATAACTGATATTCTTTACATAATGTATTTTCTGTCTTGTTCAGTATCAGTATTCCTCTAACACTTTTCTTCTTGATAACCTTTAGCAAATTGTAGAGCCCCTCGGATTTCCATCTAGGCAAGGAGACATCTGGTATGTAACCCTTCATCCTTCCTAGTAAATTTTTCTTTAAGTATATGTTAAACATAAGACAACCTAGACATAGACCTATGAATTAATTATTACTAATTAGCATCCAGCTAATCATGTATATGGATATATCGGTATAATGTGTAAGTTTTAAATGTTAACCTTATATGTATTAAGTGGAATATTCAATGCGCAATTAGATTAATATAGACCCACCCGTAAAAAGGAATAGGTATTCATGTTTTTATGCTACTTAAAGATGCTTGGGCTTAATTATATAGAAATCTGATATATTGTTATGTAACTCAAGTATAATAGTTAATTATAAATGCTTTAAGAACCTTTCCTATTAAAAAAATGAATAGAATAAAATATGTTGGTTTAACTTACATAGTATTGAAGGATGTTATAAGAATAGATGTCA
>MU225666.1:76895-103676 GCA_018584345.1 Thuja plicata
TAGAAGCTCGGGTTCCTCAAGCTGGCTCGGTGATCTTCTGATACTCGGCATCCACTACAATACTCGGCATCGTCATGCTCTCGGTAAGAGTAGAAGCTCGGCCCATACTAGTCCCGAAGTGTAGCTTGGAACTCGGTAGCCGTTGGTGACTCGGTATCTATAGTGTCACTCGGTAACCGCTGGTGACTCGGTGGTAACTGACTTCTCGGTTGGCTTCAACTGATGGCTCGGTAGTTACGGTGAAGCTCGGTGACTACCATCTACTCGGTACATGTTTCTCTTTCTCGGTAACCACTGCTGAACTGTTCATATGCTCGGTGACTACTGTTCTACTCGGTTTGAACTGTTTAACCGCTGAGCTTTACAAAGTGATTACTGAATGCTCGGTATAAGCTGTGGACTGAGTGATGAGCTCGGTAAGCATTCAGAATCGAATAAGTGTTTTCACTGATGACAATTATAACATAATTCCAACAGAGTCTATATGAAAATTATTTGACTTATATTATAGTTGTAATAAGCCATTGAAATTAGTAGAGCTAAGAGATGAATTCATAAGGATGGATACAGTTTATATGGGATAGAAATTGGCTATGCACAAAATTGAGAAAGGTACCTTGACTAATGAAGATGGTCCACCTTTTAGGATATATTTTTTTAGGCCTTATTTTTAGTATACATATATGTCTTGTGGGAAAATTGTAGGAGTGGAAGTTTCAGACTCCATGAGTATAGGACTTGTGGTATTAGTACTAGATATACAGATGTATGAACCTAGGCCCTTTTATTATGCAACATTCCTAGCTGAGAGGTTACATGAGGGTTTCATTGAGTTAAGAGATAGTGGCACACCCACATTTATGGATTCAAGAGAGAATATTGGCCTAAGGAATTGAGACTAAATACAATTAATAGAGATGGAGAGAAAAACCAGTATAATTATGAACTTCTATATGGGATTTATGATACATTCGGTCACATTATGTTAAGTTTGAAGAATTAATTGTGAAACCTTTATATCAAATATTTAATTTTCCTTGTGATATGACATTGTTAGATAAGATTAAAACCTTTTGTAGGCCAAAACAAGTTGACCTAGATAAGAAAATTCAACACAATTGGGGGGATTGGTTTGTGTACAATAATTTTTCATTTTTCAGAATCCATGGTTTTTATGGTACTCCTTATATGCTCCCAAAGATTAAAACTTTTAGAATTGCATATCTTGAGGTCTTGAGGTGATTAAGTGTTTCTAATGTAGAACATAAAGCATAAGAAGACCTTTTTGCTAGGCACTTTATCATTTGGAGATTTCACTATTGTTTTTGATTTCTTGTAAAAATAGGTTTTATGGGGGCCTAAAACCCCTTACAACCATTACAAAAAATATTAAAGAACTTAAACTGCTAAATAGAAACATGACTGGGGCCCAGCCTGCAACACCTAGGACCAAAACAAAAAACTAGAGAAAAAAGATAGAAACCAGCTAGGCCACCCGACAACCAAAAGCCAAAAAATGATTTAGCAAAAAAGAAGGGGAACATCAAGAACTAGGAAAAATCTAGGAGAGTGCCTTCCACTTCCTTCTTAGACTCAAAGACCTTCTTCATGGCAGCATTGAATTCCAATAGCTCTGAAATCCTATCTTGGAATTTCTTCTTCTTGGCAGAACTTGTACACTTGCCCAAGCTTGCATCTTCCATGTCATCTTTTTCATCTTCAATATTCACAATAGGGGAGCCAGTATCCAACTCTGATTTGATGGAGTTAAAACACTCCATAGAAGAACCCATGAAGATATTGTTATCCTTCATGTCTTTATTCAGAGTGTTCTCCAAGATGTCAAATTTGTCACGCGGAGTCTTCAAATTATTTTCATCCTCCTTGTTATTTTTACCATCAACCCTAGCTGACCTAGAATCCTAATTACCTTGAATAAGATCAACATGAGCAAAGAGAGCACGAAAGCTGAGATGGAGGATTTTGATTTTCTTAAATACCCATTTCATAAGACGAAATGAGTACATAGACATTGCCTTCATAGTTTGAAGAACTCCAAATGGGGGCTCAATTTTGTCATCCATGTCATCTTGAAGGAGTTGAACATTCCACTCCTACATATCCACCATTCTTGAAAAAAGAATATTCCTTGAAGTAGCAGGGATGTTACCCTTCTCAGCAGTGTCTTTACTTGGGGTATCCTCCTCCTTCCTCTCTAACTACACTTCCATAACCACCTCAAGCTTTGGATAAATGGGTATATCATGTTCTTTAGAACTCGCATAGTTGACCAAAATTGGAACTTTCTGGCCACCCACATTCTCCTCGATGTCTTCAGGATCATTTACTTTCACTATTTTTTCTGCCGAGTCATACCCTATTATTGATAGGATGCTAATTGAGGAATATAACTTATATGAACATTCCCTAAAGAATAACTATGACCCAAAGGGGTTTATCCATGAGTGTAAGAAGAAGAAAATAATGGGGTATTATCCTCATGTTCCATTTGAAAGTGAAGATGTATTCAAAATTTTAGAAGAGTTTGATTCCCTATTGGTGATAGAAGATTATTTAAAGAGGTTGAATGATAAAAGACAACAATTAGATAAGATAAATTCACAAGAAGAGACATAAGAATCTGAAGAAGAAGATGATGTAGAAATTGAAGTTGTGTCCAAAAGGGTTACCAAGGTTGAATATGAACTAGAAAAAGATAACAAGATCATAGATGCTCTTGACATTCATAATGATAACAAGGTTGTTGCACATAATACATTTGTATTTGATAATGAGTTTATAAATTCAAAGGAGTTCAAAATATTCTTGTATGACTTCATGGGAAAGCAATTGAGAAATGCTCACCCAAACTTTGATCCCTCAAGAGAAGCTAAAATGTTGGAGAAACTTAAGAATGATATTGATATTGAAGTTTAGACAATGAACCCAAAAAAGGGAAGTGCACTATAGGAAGAGGCTAGTTTAATTCTATTCCTCATGTGGTATATGAGTGATTATTTCATCTTTGACAGACTTTTGAGTTTGGAGAAAACAAATGTCAAATTGGATATGACTAGTGTGAATGAATTTTTATGGGATAAGGATTTGATCAAGATGAAAATTATCTATTATTATGGGCTCTTTATCCACAAACTAAGAGGCCTAAGATTAATTATGGAGACCAATTATTTGGTTAAATGATGAAGCTTAAGGTAGGGGAAACCAAACCTTTTGTTTGAGAAGATATGGATATTGAATTTTCCAAATTTAACAAAGCACAGATACTTGGGCTCATGAAGTATAGGGACCATTACAAAGCAATGTATGAGGAGCGGGTAAAGAAAAGTTTATTAGGTATCCTTATAATTACCTGAGGGGATAACATGAAATGGAATAAAAAACATGATGACTTTCTCTTATAAAATAAGAAGATGTTGAAATAGATCATGCAGACTGTAAGGGTAGACATTGCAGTTAGTATCCTTACAAAAAGATTCAAGAATATGAAAAATGTATGTGAAGGGCTTTGGAAGGCTTACCAGAGAAACCATGATAATGTTTTGTCTCATGACAGAATAAAAAATAGAGTCAATATCAAAATGCAAGAAAAAACTTTAGAAGGGGATTAAATATGATCATTGAAGAATTGAAAAGGGTTAGTGATGAGCATGAGGACTTTCAATAGGAATTGATTAAAGAGACTGATAGTTTCCTGAGTGTTATCAAAGTAGGTCTTCCACTATTTACCTATGATGTGAGGGATCTTAAGGACAACCACTTTTGGATCAAGGAATGTGAACATCTCCTCAGTATTTCCCTGGGTTCTGCTCGATTGGATGACATGGGATTAAAGGAGACAATTGCACAGATGGAGAACCTTGTGAGTGTGGATATCATGACCAAAGATACCATCTGTGATGTTGACACATGTGTATCTGAGGAACACAAGGAACATATCAAATCAGATGCAAGGATACTCGAGGATTAACTTCATGTTGTTTCTTAAAATATTTTAAATCTTAATAACTTTTGTTATTTGTTTATGTATTTAAAAAAAAATTAATGAAAGGATGTTACCTTTCGATGATAATTTTTAGGTTGTCTATATATATGATAGTAAATAGAGTACAGGGGAAGATATCTAAAAATCTACTTTCTTTGTGTTATGTTCTTTGTTTTAAAGAGACAATTATTATGAATTGATGGGATATATTACTTTTCAAATAGTTATATTCTATTAAAAATACTACCTCTATTTTCAAAAATCTCTTAGCAAAATATGTCCTCTATTCTTTCAATTTTTTCTTCAGATAAAATCTTTGCACTTTCTTCGATTAATTGTTTTATGTTGCATTATTTCAATTGAAATTATAGTCTTTCATTCAATTGGTCTTTTCATCTTTCATGGTTAAATTCATTTGATTACTACAGAATTCAATTGGTCTCTTGTTTGAAAAGTTAAAATCAAGTGGAATAATTATGGTTTTATATTGAAATTTATGCTCATTGAAAATATTTTTGAAGTGATAAGTTTTTATGTAAACCTATCTCCAAAGTTATAAGTTGAATTCAATCATAACATTGTCATTAATAGATTAAATTTGAGAGGTTTAGGCACTGGTCATCTTTCATAAATAGATATACATAGCATTTTTTTGTCCCTAATACAGGATGTAGCATCAATTAATCATCTTGTGAATTCTAAGCATTGATAATAATAATTTACAATTTTAAAGCAAAATAACATTTACATCGTCATCAAATTAATAGATTAGGTTATCTTTTATGAAGCAATTCACTACTTGTTCTTTTTGACAGATTTCGATTATACAACCATCTACTATAAAAAAAAACTTGAACTAGCATACTTGTTCAAGGTAAAGGCTTACTAGCCTTGGTCTTGCAGAGCCAGAATTGCAGAAATCTAAAACCTTATTTCTAATAAATAAAGTGGAAAATCTACTTTTGAAACTCTTATAATATATAAGTGGTAAATTTATGTTAGGAAGGTCTTTAAAACAAGATAATTTTGTTGAATTGGGACCAACAAGGAGAAGTAAGCATTCAAGTAAGATGATGTTGCATGTATCATGCATAATGCACCCTGATAATGATGATCAAGGGTTTTCCTGTGAGAAATTCCTTTATTCAAATCATCATAGTCCTGGAAGTAATAATGAGAACCAAAATCCCTTTTCATATTTGAAACTTGAAAATAAAAGTGCCCCCTAAGGAGAAGAGCGAACACTAGAAGAAGAAGATTGACTAATGGATGGATTTTTCCAAGGGATGAATGACTTGGAAAATGAAGATGGGAGGATTCTCAGAGAACTTAAGAGACAACCTGATGAAGCCCTAAATAAATTAGGTATAGAAAGAGAAAATACTCCTTCACCTAAAAAGGATGGTACTAAAGATACAGAGAGAAACCCAACACATGGTAAGCATGAGGGTGGAAATAATGATGTCCCGAGATATAAACCTTCTCATAGAAAAAATAATAATGGATCCTTGAGCAATATCCATTTGAATCCTCTATATAGTGGGAATAAAAAGGGAGGAAACAAAAACATTGGGCAAGATAACTAGGATGGTAGAAGAAATCCTAGTGGATTTAACCACTATGAAAATCATGGGCATAAAAATGGTGGAAGAAAATATAACGGATACCAAAATAATGGATGACATAATTAGGGCCCAAGAAATTATGACATGAATTGAAATTGTTGATTGAGAATGAATAATCAAGGATTCTAAAACCCAAATCATCATAATCTGAGGCAAGGAGAAACTAATCAAAATGGAAACAATTATAGAGCCCCAATGATTTCTGACAGATATAGACAATTGGATTTTTATGGTATAATGGGATATCATAATGCTATAATAAATGAATTTAAAAATGTGATTCCAAAATTTTAGGGAATGGATCAAAATCAGCTAAAGTACATTGCATAAATTTGAAGAATGTTATCCAAGAGTTTGATGAATACAATGAGGATGTATATATGAAAATTTTTGTTCAATCTCTCATAGAAGATGTGGTAGAATGGTAGAGAATTTTACCAGATGGATCCATATCTAGGTGGCATGAATTTGTTAATCAATTTATAGAGAAATTTGGTGATCATAATGACACTTCCTTTGCATCTCATGAATCAAAAATACAAAAAAAATCAAAATAAATATGTTGTTGAATTCAACAAAAGATTTAATAAAGTATTAAACAAGATTCTGAGAGATATTAGACCTTTTGATGCCTTTTCGATAAATTTTTACATGGGTTCCTTTCATAATAAGTGATGACATATGTTTTTCCATTAGTATGTAATCAGAAAATAGTTGTTATAAACCATCAGTTACACTACACCGAAAGTTGGGTTTTCAGTTCAAACCAAAAGTGCTAAGAAAGGAGAAACCCGACAACATAGTTTTGAAGTGTAAACCAAAAGTGCAACCTGAACATGATAAAGTGGAACCCAATGAGAAGAATACAGTGCAAAATGAGAGAATAGAAAGAGAGGAACCCGATAGAAAATTGAAAAAAGGAACACTAAAAGACAATCAAACTAATTTCAGAGAAAAGTGAGCATCAAACACTAAAAGTGAGTTATATCCCAAGAAAAGTGGATATGACTTCCACATCAGATAAAATAGCTATATTCTATATTTACAGTTTTGATTTTTTTTAAATCCATTTCTTCAGGAACAAGAAATATTATTGGAATTGTTTTAATCAGTCTAACTGATTAAAAACATGCAAACTAGGAGATCAAGGTCAAGTTGTAAACCTTTGATCATAGAGTTAAGTTTGTAATATGTGAAAATTAATTAGGTCAATATATGTTATAAATAGATGTTGTAATCATTCAATAAGGATATGGATGAGAGGATGATTGTAGCCAATGAGCACATCTATGGATCAGACTAAGAGCTTCAAGAAGTAGAGCAACAAAACATGTATTTGGTTATCAAGAACTAAGAACACGGGCTACCTAGAGAAAATAAATCAGTTTATGATACATCAAAAAAAAGGTATATAATTACTAAACTTTCTTGGAAGATTAGAGTAAAACCTTTTGCCATAAATGATTGGAAAGAAAAAAGTACACTCATAAAGATAGACAATATAAATTGCTAAGAGATATACCGATAGAAGTTCTACCAGCATAATACATACTATCAGGGTAGGTCAAAATAATTTAGACTGATCCCCGATGACTTGATCAGAGAAGGATACACCAATGACTAATTGGGACAAAGCCATCAAGATATCTTATATTATCGACATAGGGGAAAATGGGTTAGACCAGAACCTGATAAGGGTGGTGGTGAAACCTATGTTGATAAGCATGAAAAGTGAAAATAGCTAGACTTTGGCACCCTCATCGGTCATATATAGTTATGACCTATAGTGATAAGAATTTCAAATTTTGAGGAAGAGTTGAAGGGAAATAAAATTAATGTGATGGGATCCATTACACTAAGCATGTCATTTATTTTGAATGGCTTAAGATTGAAGTAAATCATCCATATTGATTTCACAAACTTCATAATTAAAATCATATGAGCTAGGTGATTGAGTAGGAAGTGTATGCAAAAAATGGAGGAATCTAGTTTTAAAGGAAAGAGGAAACCAACAAAAATCTCTGAGTCTTCTATTAAAAAGTAGATGAGTGAAGTTAAGGATGCACCGAGGAAGATGAATCATGACATCATAGATCAGATGAATTCTCTTGGTCTAAAATTATGGAGATCAAAACAACATAAGCCAGAATGAGAGAAATTAGAAGATGATAATGGTAGAGTGAAGGATATCTCGACTAAGGTGCATGGATATGAATTGTTCCTCTTTCATTACCTAAGGAGAAATAAGGAAGCCCCAGTCAACAACCCATGGATGATGAATCTTTGTAGGTTGGTTGTGCCAAATGTGTTTATTAATTTGAAATTGCTTGAAATACTGGTTAGAAACTATAAGGAAGAGGAAAAATGTAGCAGAGATCCCAAGGGTGATATTTTCTTGGAATTTTATGTTGAGTCTATACCAAAAGTATTTGAATTATATTACAGTTGTAATAAGTCATTGAAATTAGTAGAGCTAAGAGATGAATTCATAAGGATGGATACAATTTATATGGGATGGAAATTGGCTATGCACAAAATTGAGAAAGGTACCTTGACTAAGGAAGATGGTCCACCTTTTAGGATAGACTTGTTTAGGCCTTATTTTTAGTATAAATATATGTCTTGTGGGAAAATTGCATGAGTGGAAGTTTCAGACTCCATCAGTATAGGAACTATGGTATTAGCAGCAGATATACAGATGTATGAATGTAGGCCCTTTTATTATGCAACATTCCTAGCTAAGAGGTTACATGAGGGTTTCATTGAGTTAAGAGATAGTGGCACACCCACATTTAGGTATTATTCCCTATTGATGCACACCATATTGTTTTATGTATTCAAGAGAGAATTTTGGCCTAAGGAATTGAGACTAAATATAATTAATAGAGATGGAGAGAAAAAACCAGTATAACTATGGACTTTTATATGGGATTCATGATACATTCAGTCACATTATGTTAATTTTGAAGAATTAATTGTGAAACCTTTATATCAACTATTTAATTTTCCTTGTCATATGACATTTTCAGATAAGATTAAAACCTTTCATAGGTTGAAATAGTTTGACCTAGATAAGGAAATTCAACACAATTGGTGGGATTGGTTTGTGTATAATAATTTTCCATTTTTTAGAATCCATGGTTTTTATTGTACTCCTTATATGCTTCCAAAGATTAAAACTTTTATAATTGCATATCTTGAGGTCTTGAGGCAATTAAGTGTTTCTAATGTAGAACATCAAGCATAAGAAGACCTTTTTGCCAGGCACTTTATCATTTGGAGATTTCACTATTGTTTTTGATTGCTGGTAAAAATAGGTTTTATAGGGGCCTGAGACCCCTTACAACCATTACAAAAAATATTAAAGAATTTAAACCGCTAAATAGAAACATGACTGGGACCCAGCCTACAACACTCAGGACCAAAATAGAAAACTAGAGAAAAAGCCAGAAACCAGCTAGGCCACCTGACAACCAAAAGCCATAAAATGATTCAGCAAAAAAGAAGGGGAACATCAGGAAATAGGAAAAATCTAGGAGAGTGCCTTCCCTTCCTTCTTATCCTCAAAACCTTCTTGATGGTAGTATTGAAGTCTGATAGCTCCGAAATCCTGTCTTGGAATTTCTTCTTCTTGGAAGAACATGTGCACTTTCCCAAGCCTGCATCTTCCATGTCATCTTTTTCATATTCAATATTCACAATAGGGGAGCCAGTATCCAACTCCGATTTGATGGAGTTAAAACACTCCATAGAAGAACCCATGAAGATATTTTTATCCTTCATTTTTTTATTCATAGCGTTCTCTAGGATGTCAAATCTGTCACGCGGAGTCTTCAAATTATTTTCATCCTTATTATTTTTACCATCAAACCCGGCCGACCCAAAATCTTGATTACCTTGAATAAGATCAACACGAGCAGAGAGAGCACAAAAGATGAAATGGAGGCTTTTGATTTTCTTAAATACCCATTTCATAAGATGAAACGAGTACATAGACACTGCCTTTGTAGTTTGAATAACTCCAAATGGGGGCTCAATTTTTTCATCCATGTCATCTTGAAGGAGTTGAACATTCCACTCCTACATATCCACCATTCTTGAAAAAGGAATATTCCTTGAAGTAGTAGGGATGTTACCCTTCTTAGTAGTTTCTTAACCTGGGGTATCCTCCTCCTTCCTCTCCGACTACACTTCCACAACCATCTCAAGCTTTGGAGAAATGGGTATATCATGCTCTTTAGAACTCTCATAGTTGACCAAAATTGTAACTTTCTGGCCAACTACATTCCCCTCGAGGTCTTCAGGATCATTTCCTTTCACTATTTTTTCTACCAAGGAATACCCTATTATTGATAGGATGTTAATTGAATAATATAACTTATATGCACATTCCCTAAAGAAGTACTATGACCTGAAGGGGTTTATCCATGAGTGTAAGAAGAAGAAAAGAATGGGGTATTATCCTCATGTTCCATTTGAAAGTGAAGATGTATTAAAAAATTTAGAAGAGTTTGATGCCCTATTGGTGATGGAAGATTATCTAAAGAGGTTGAATGATAAAATACAACAATTAGATAAGATAAATTCACAAGAAGAGATATAAGCATCTGAAGAAGAAGATGATGTAGAAATTGAAGTTGTGTCCAAGGGTTACTAAGGTTGAATATGAACCAGAAAAAGATAACAAGATCATAGATGCTCTTGAAATTCATAATGATAATAGTTTTGTTGAAAATAATACATTTGTATCTGATAATGAGTTTATAAATTCAAAGGAGTTAAAAATATTCTTGTATAACTTCATGGGCAAGCAATTGAGAAATGCTCACCCAAATTTGGATCCCTCAAGAGAAGCTAAAATGTTGGAGAAACTTAAGAATGATAGTGACATTGAAGTTTAGACAATGACTCCAAAAAAGGGAAGGGCACTACAGGAAGAGGCTGGAATAATTCTATTCCTTGGGTGGTATATAAGTGATTCTTTCATCTTTGACAGACTTCTAAGTTTGGAGAAAACAAATATCAAATTGGATATGACTAGTGTGAATGAATTTTTTATGGTATAAGGGTTTGATCAAGATGAAAATTCTCTATTATTATGGGCTCTTTATCCACAAAATAAGAGGCCTAAGATTAATTATGGAGACCAAGCATTTGGTTAAATGATGAAGCTTAAGGTAGGGGAAACCAATCCTTTTGTTTGAGTAGATATGGATATTGAATTTTCTAAATTTAACAAAGCACAGATACTTGGGCTCGTGAAGAATATGGACCATTACAAAGCAATGTATGAGGAGTGGGTAAAGAAAATTGGATTAGGTATCCCAATAATTACTTGAGGGGATAACATGAAATGGAAGAAAAAACATGATGACTTGCTCTTAGAAAATTAGAAGAAGTTGAAACATATGCAAAATGTGATGGTAGACACTGCAGTTAGTATGCTTACACAAAGATTCAAGAATATGAAAAATGTATGTGAAGGCCTTTGGAAGGTTTACCAGAGAAACCATGATAATATTTTGTCTCATGATAGAATAAAAAGTAGAGTCAATATCAGAATGCAAGAAAAGACTTTAGAGGGGGATTAAATATGATCATTGGAGAATTGAAAAGGGTTAGTGATGAGCATGAGGCCTTTCAAGAGGAATTGATTAAAGAGACTGATAGTTTCTTGAGTGTTATCAAAGTAGGTCTTCCACTGTTTACTTGTGATGTGCGGGATCTTAAGGACAACCACTTTTGGAACAAGGAATGTGAACATCTCCTCAGCGTTTCCCTGGTGCTGCTTGATTGGACGACATGGGATTAAAGGAGACAATTGCATAGATGGAGAACCTTGTGAGTGTGGATATCATGACCAAAGATATCATCTATGATGTTGACACATGTGTATCCTAGGAATACAAGGAACATATCCAATCACATGCAAAGATACTCGAGGATTAACTTCATGTTGTTTCTTAAAATTTTTTAAGTCTTAATAACTTTTTTTATTTTTTTATGTATTTAAAAATAAATTAATGAAAGGATGTGACCTTTCGATGATAATTTTTAGGTTGTCTATATATATGACAGTAAATAGAGTACATCAGATGATATATAAAAATCTACTTTTTTTTTTGTTATCTTCTTTGTTTTAAAGAGACAATTGTTATGAATTGATGGGATACATTACTTTTCAAATAGTTATATTCTATTAACAATAATACCTCTATTTTCAAAAATCTCTTAGTGAAATATGTTCCTCTCTTCTTTGAATTTTTTCTTTGGATAAAATCTTTGCACTTTTTTTGATTAATTGTTTTATGTTGCATTGTTTCAATTGAAATTATAGTCTTTCATTCAATTGGTATTTTCATCTTGCATGGTTAAATTCATTTGATTACTACATGAATCAATTGGTCTCTCATTTGAAAATTTAAAATCAATTGGAATAATTATGGTTTTATATTGAAATTTATGCTCATTAAAAATGTTTTTGAAGTGATAAGTTTTTATGTAAACCTATCTCCAAAGTTATAAATTGAATTCAATCATAACATTTTCATTAATAGATTAAATTTGAGAGGTTTAGGCACTAGTTATCTTTCATAAATAGCCATACATAGCATTGTTTGTCCCTAATAGAGGATGTAGCATCAATTAATCATCTTGTGAATTCTAAGCATTGATAATAATAATTTATTATTTTAAATAAAAATAAAAGTTACATGATCATCAAATTAATAGATTAGGTTATCTTTTATGAATAAATTCACTACTTGCACTTTTTAACAGATTTCAATTATATAACCATCTACTATAAAAAAAACTTGAACTAGCATACTTGGTCAAGGTAAAGGCTTACTAGCCTTGGTCCTAAAGAGCCAAAATTGCAGAAGTGTAAAACCTTATTTAGGTTGGGCTTGTTTGTTGGATAGAACAATTGGATTTCCCAGCATTGGATCAAGTGATCCATAGGAAATTTGATCTATTTTTTTGGGCACCAACAGATTGGCAACTCTACTGGGGATTGTCTATAGAGGCCGTTTGAAGAACTCTAAAAATCGT
This sequence comes from Thuja plicata, assembly GCA_018584345.1. Classification (NCBI taxonomy): domain Eukaryota; kingdom Viridiplantae; phylum Streptophyta; class Pinopsida; order Cupressales; family Cupressaceae; genus Thuja; species Thuja plicata. Next base: position 89,577 of record MU225666.1, read on the forward strand.
TGGTAATAAACTGAAGATTAAGACTTTATTGGAGATAGGAATCCATAGCAATAAGATATTGATTTATTTCTGATAGCTTAAGTGGAAACTCTACTTTTGAAACTCTTATAACATATAAGTGGTAAATTTATGTTAGGAAGGTCTTTAGAACAAGACAATTTTGTTGAATTGGGACCAACAAGGAGAAGTAAACATTCAGGTAAGATGATGTTGTATGTATCACGCATAATGCATCCTGATAATGATGATCAAGGATTTTCCTGTTATTGATAGGATGTTAATTGAAGAATATAACTTATATGCACATTCCCTAAAGAAGTACTATGACCCGAAGGGGTTTATCCATGAGTGTAAGAAGAAGAAAAGAATGGTGTATTATCCTCATGTTCCATTTGAAAGTGAAGATGTATTCAAAAATTTAGAAGAGTTTGATGCCCTGTTGGTGATAGAAGATTATCTAAAGAGGTTGAATGATAAAATACAACAATTAGATAAGATAAATTCACAAGAAGAGACATAAACATCTGAAGAAGAAGATGATGTAGAAATTGAAGTTGTGTCCAAGGGTTACTAAGGTTGAATATGAACCAGAAAAAGATAACAAGATCATAGATGCTCTTGAAATTCATAATGATAATAGGTTTTTGTTGAAAACAATACATTTGTATCTGATAATGAGTTTATAAATTCAAATGAGTTAAAAATATTCTTGTATAACTTCATGGGCAAGCAATTGAGAAATGCTCACCCAAATTTGGATCCCTCAAGAGAAGCTAAAATGTTGGAGAAACTTAAGAATGATAGTGAGATTAAAGTTTAGACAATGACTCCAAAAAAGGGAAGTGCACTATAGGAAGAGGCTGGAATAATTTTATTCCTCGGGTGGTATATAAGTGATTCTTTCATCTTTGACAAACTTCTAAGTTTGGAGAAAACAAATGTCAAATTGGCTATGACTCTTGTGAATGAATTTTTTATGGGATAAGGGTTTGATCAAGATGAAAATTATCTATTATTTTGGGCTCTTTATCCACAAAATAAGAGGCCTAAGATTAATTATGGAGACCAAGCATTTGGTTAAATGATGAAGCTTAAGGTAGGGGAAACCAATCCTTTCATTTGAGTAGATATGGATATTGAATTTTCTAAATTTAACAAAGCACAAATACTTGGGCTTGTGAAGAATAGGGACCATTACAAAGCAATGTATGAGGAGTGGGTAAAGAAAATTGGATTAGGTATCCCAATAATTACCTGAGGGGATAACATGAAATGGAAGAAAAAACATGATGACTTGCTCTTAGAAAATTAGAAGAAATTGAAACATATGCAAAATGTGAGGGTAGACATTGCAGTTAGTATGCTTACACAAAGATTCAAGAATATGAAAAATGTATGTGAAGGCCTTTGGAAGGTTTACCAGAGAAACCATGATAATATTTTGTCTCATGATAGAATAAAATGTAGAGTCAATATCAGAATGCAAGAAAAGACTTTAGAAGGGGATTAAATATGATCATTGGAGAATTGAAAAGGGTTAGTGATGAGCATGAGGCCTTTCAAGAGGAATTGATTAAAGAGACTGATAGTTTCCTGAGTGTTATCAAAGTAGTTCTTCCACTATTTACTTGTGATGTGAGGGATCTTAAGGACAACCACTTTTGGAACAAGGAATGTGAACATCTCCTCAGCGTTTCCCTGGTGCTGCTTGATTGGACGTCATGGAATTAAAGGAGACAATTGCACAGATGGAGAACCTTGTGAGTGTGGATATCATGACCAAAGATACCATCTATGATGTTGACACATGTGCATCCTAGGAACACAAGGAACATATCAAATCACATGCAAAGATACTCGAGGATTAACTTCATCTTGTTTCTTAAATTTTTTTAAGTCTTAATAACTTTTTTTATTTGTTTATGTATTTAAAAATAAATTAATGAAAGGATGTGACCTTTCGATGATAATTTTTAGGTTGTCTGTATATATGACAGGAAATAGAGTACATCAGATGATATATAAAAATCTACTTTTTTTGTGTTATCTTCTTTGTTTTAAAGAGACAGTTGTTATGGATTGATGGGATACATTACTTTTCAAATAGTTATATTCTATTAACAATAATACCTCTATTTTCAAAAATCTCTTAGTGAAATATGTTCCTGTCTTCTTTGAATTTTTTCTTTGGATAAAATCTTTGCACTTTTTTTGATTAATTGTTTTATGTTGCATTGTTTCAATTGAAATTATAGTCTTTCATTCAATTGGTATTTTCATCTTGCATGGTTAAATTCATTTGATTACTACATGAATCAATTGGTCTCTCATTTGAAAATTTAAACTCAATTGGAATAATTATGGTTTTATATTGAAATTTATGCTCATTAAAAATGTTTTTGAAGTGATAAGTTTTTATGTAAACCTATCTCCAAAGTTATAAGTTGAATTCAATCATAACATTTTTATTAATAGATTAAATTTGAGAGGTTTAGGCACTATTCATCTTTCATAAATAGCCATAAATAACATTGTTTGTCCCTAATAGAGGATGTAGCATCAATTAATCATCTTGTGAATTCTAATCATTGATAATAATAATTTATGATTTTAAAGAAAAATAAAAGTTACATGGTCATAAAATTAATAGATTAGGTTATCTTTTATGAAGAAATTCACTACTTGCACTTTTTAACAGATTTCAATTATACAACCATCTACTATAAAAAAAACTTGAACTAGCATACTTGGTCAAGGTAAAGGATTACTAGCCTTGGTCCTACAGAGCCAAAATTGCAGAAGTGTAAAACCTTATTTAGGTTGGGCTTGTTTGTTGGATAGAACAATTGGATTTCCCAGCATTGGATCAAGTGATCCATAGGAAATTTGATCTATTATTTTGGGCACCAATAGATTGGCAACTCTACTGGGGATTGTCTATAGAGGAAGTTTGAAGAACTCTCAAAATCGTTGGTAATAAACTGAAGATTAAGACTCTATTGGAGATAGGAATCCATAGCAATAAGATATTGATTTATTTCTGATAGCTAAAGTGGAAACTCTACTTTTGAAACTCTTATAACATATAAGTGGTAAATTTATGTTAGGAAAGTCTTTAGAACAAGACAATTTTGTTGAATTCAGACCAACAAGGAGAAGTAAACATTCAAGTAAGATGATGTTGTATGTATCACGCATAATGCATCCTGATAATGATGATCAAGGGTTTTCCTATGAGAAATTCCTTGATTCAAATCATCATAGTCCTGGAAGTAATAATGAGAACCAAAATCCCTTTTCACATTTGAAACTTGGAAATAAAAGTGCCCCCTAAGGAGAAGAGCGAACAGTAGAAGAAGAAGAAGATCGACTAATGGATGGAGTTTTCCAAGGGGTGAATGACTTGGAAAATGAGGATTGGAGGATTCTCATAGAACTTAAGAGACAACCTGATGAAGCCCTAAATAAATTAGGTATAGAAAGAGAAAATACACCTTCACCTAAAAAGGATGGTACTAAAGATAAAAAGAGAAACCCAACACATGGTAAGAATGAGGGTGGAAATACTGAAGTCCCAAGATATAACCCTCCTCATAGACAAAATAATAATGGTGCCTTGAGGAATATCCATTCAAATCCTCTATATAGTGGAAATAACAAGGGAGGCAGCGGAAATAGTGGGCAAGATAACCAGGATGGTAGAAGAAATCCTAGTGGATTTAACCACTATGAAAATCATGGGCATAAAATGGTGGAAGAAAATATAACAGATATCAAAATAATGGTGGAAACAATTAGGGCCCAAGAAATTATGATATGAACCCAAATTATCGATCAAGAATGAATAATCAAGGATTCCAAAATCCAAATCATTAGAATTTGAGGCAAGGAGAAACTAATCAAAATGGAAAAAATTATAGAGCCCCAATGATTTCTGACAAATATAGACAATTGGATTTTTATGGCATAATGGGATATCCTAATTTTATAATAAATGAATTTAAAAATGTGATTCCAAAATTTTTAGGGAATGGGTCAAAATCAGCTGAAGTACATTGCATAAATTTGAAGAATGTTATCCAAGAGTTTGATGAATACAATAAGGATGTATATATGAAAATTTTTGTTCAATCTCTCATACAAGATGCGGTAGATGATAGAGAATTTTACCAAATGGATCCATATCTAGGTGGTGTGAATTTTTTAATCAATTTATAGAACAATTTGGTGATCATAATGACACTACCTTTGCATCTCATTAATCAAAAAGTACAAAAAAAAATCAAAATGAATATGTTTCTGAATTCAACAAAAGATTTAATAAACTATTAAACAAGATTCCAAGAGATATTAGACCTTTTGATGCCTTTTCAATAAATTTTTACATGGGTTCCTTTCATAATAAGTGATGACATAAGTTTTTCCATTAGTGTGCAATCAGAAAATAGTTGTTATAAACCATTGGTTACACTACACTAAAAGTCATGTTTTCAGTCCAGACCGAAAGTGCTAAGCAAGAAGAAACCCGACGACAAAGTTGTGAAGTGTAAACTGAAAGTGCAACCCAAACATGATAAAGTGGAACCTAATGAGTAGAATACAGTGCAAAACAAGAGAATAGAAAAGAGAGGAACCTAAGAGACAGTTCAACAAAGGAACACTGAAATACAATCAAACTAATTTTAGAGAAAAGTGAGCATCTGACACTGAAAGTCAGTTATATCCTAAGAAAAGTGGATCTGACTTCCACATCAAATAAAATAGCCATATTCTATATTTATATTTTTGATTTGTTTTGAATCCATTTCTTTAGGAACAAGAAATATTATTGGAATTTTTTTAATCAGTCTAACTGATTAAAAACATGCAAACTAGGAGATCAAGGTCAAGTTGTAAACCTTTGATCATAGAGTTAAGTTTGTAATACGTGAAAATTAATTAGGTCAATATATGTTATAAATAGATGTTGTAATCATTCAGTAAGGATATGGATGAGGGGTTGATTGTAGCCAATGAGCACATCTATGGATCAAACTAAGATTTCCAAGAAGCAGAACAACAAAACATGAATTTGGTTATCAAGAACCAAGAACACAGGCTACCTAGAAACAGAGGTATTAATCAATTGCATTAGGTGATACATTTATACATGTAATCTTGAATGGATCTATAATCAACACTTGTTAGATTGCATACACTCAAGTCAATGAGTATTTTTTCCTGCATTCTAACAAGTGTAGCAAATAGAAGAAATCCTTTCAAGAAACGTGGATTTAAAAATCCTATTATAAATCTCTTAACCAAGTGCACACTAAATAGTGTTGCTAAATCTCTTAATAGATTAGACCTTAACTAGTATCCACATAATACTCCTAATAGGGTAGATCATCAGAAGTGATCAAATTGTAACCCTTAACTGGCCCCTTCCAATCTGCAAATAGTGAAGTTTTTGTAGGTGCCATCCCCACCACAGTTTTTACCTTCTAACAAGGGTTTTCTGCATTACCATATCTTATGTTATGTCTCAATTACTTTCATGAATGTTTCTATGAATGTCTACATACAATTAATATGATGAATTGATATCACATGCATAAAGAAAGAATAGCAAATATGATCAGTAAAGAAAAGATTTGATTACATAAGGATAAAGGTTAATTAACTAAAAGTTTTAGAGGTACTGATTCACCCCTCCCCTCTTAGTACACACTTCCCATTATTTCCAATAATTGGTATTAGAGATAGATATCTTATTTGGAAAGTTTAAAAACTTAAGAGAAAATGTCATACAATGGAGAAGTACAGGCTTGACAAAAGTATTGAGAATCAAAAGCTAGAAATTTAGATCTTCTATGAGAAGTATAAAGAAGCTAGAATCAAGATGAGACACCTGCTAGATGAAAGAAATATTATGGCATCTCGCTATAATGAAAAAGAATACCAAGAAGAAGAGATATTAGATCTATTTGAATATTTAGGATCAACAACTAGCAAAGCATCAGACACATCAGAAGAAAGCATCACAAGTCTGAATGAAATCAATCAACATCTGGCTGGACAAGTAAAATCTCTACAAATTGGTCAAGAGACATAGATGGTAAGAATGATTAATGTCATGAACAATTCTAGAAAAGTTGAGCAAGAGATAACACTAGCTATTGATGATAGAAGGAAGATTACTGAAAATCTACAAGAGAAAGAGTCAAAAATAAAAAGACTTACAGAACAACAAATTAGATTATTCTTATGAGTCAAGAGGAAAATAGAATGAATATATAACTCATTGAAAGAATAGAAGATATAGTTGAGCTAAGGGAAGAAAATGAAAAGATGGAACAAGAAGTAAGAATTTAGTAACAACATAATGAAATAATGAAGAGAGCTAAAGAAAGAAACAAAAGGATGGATGATTTTATTGATGGACAAAGGAGAGCCAACAAAAAAAATGGACTAGGCTATACCGAGAATGGAGAATCACCCAACCAAGCTGATCCAAAGAATATCTATGAAAATCCAAGACCAAGAAAGCTGACATGCAATCACTGTAGAAGACAAGGCCACACATCAAATGTTTGTAGGAGAAAAATGAAAGGTATTCCTAAATCCACACCTTCATTCATAGGAACTTGTTATAAATGTAACAAGAAAGGACATAAAGCATATGAATGTAAATATGAGGTGAAACAACCAAAGAAGGAAACCTACATGGACAAATACTGTCCTACTTGCAAAATTCATGGGCACACATCTCTTGAATGTTGGATGAATAAAAAGAAAGCATGGAAGTCTAAAGGTCAAGAAAATGCCTTTCAACTGAAAAGAGTCGGTAACCAATATGTTCAGGATTACAATACATGGGAAAATTGTATAGCATGTGGAAGATTTGGTTACATATCTGCAAACTATATGAGACAATGGACAAGAAATTCTAGAGGCTGGACTAACCCCAGAATGGCATGTCTACACTATCATAAAGTTGGTCATCTGAAGAAAGACTGTAGAGATAGAATGACAGAGACCAACACCTTTGCCAATGGAAACACCATTGAAGACATCAGGAAGATGAGAAACAAAATGTGGAGGAAATATACAAACACTGATGAAGCTAGACCGAGAAATGAAATTAATGATACCTTATCCAATGGATTTGGCGACATCACCACCCCCACCTAAGAAGAAAAAGTAAGTATGGAACTACATTATACCAAGCTATATTTTGCATCAGTTCCATTATACATAGTTAAAATACCAAATTAGCATGATTAAAGATGCACTATGGTATTACATGTTTTAATTTTGTAAATTAAATCTCATCAGTCAATACATACCAAAATGCATACTTACAAAGATAAGTTGTCTATACTTACCGATAATCATCGGTTAACACACAAAGGCTAAATTGCTAGTATAAACCAAGATTTGTAGGTAATCATGTGAGTTGACAAAGTTGTCTTTGCCATACACCAAAATCTATTGGTGAACATAACAAGTTGAGAGCTTCCCCAAAGCATCACATTTTCACCAAAATAGGAGTTAGTGTATCACCCGATGACTCCGTCTTCACACACTGAGAAGTGGTTGAGAATTATATGACTCAACTTAGGGAAAAGTATATAAATAGATGATGGAAGAGTTTCATTTCTCACCAAGAGACTAGATCAAAACCAGAGCATGAAGTGAAAACATTACAGAGCAACCCCAACCCAATTCACAACACTCCAAGCAAATTCCTAACAGCTACAAAGGTGAAAAGTAAGTACCATCATAAACCAAGAACTTTATTTATCATTTGTGGGAAAGCCCTAATTTTAGAATCAATGGAAACTACATCAAGAACCGCTAAGCTCAAGAATATTAAGAAGAACAAGGTAAACCAAATAAATAATAGTACATGTGAGGAACCTAAGTATCAAATATGTCTTGAGGTTTCTTGAGAACCTGATAATGTTGGTGCATTCTCTAGAATACTAGCTAAGGTTTTTCTCATCCAAGATGTGTGAGCATATATACACTACAAAATAACAAAGATTGGAGACCTAGAAGTTGAACAATATTTCAATAAGCTTCACAAAAATTATGGCACTATCAAGGAAGAGCACAAGCACATTGAAGTAAAAGGTCTCACAAATTCCATATGGTTCTTGAAGGAGTTCAAGACCAAATGGATTCAGTTAGTACTAAGCAGGATACATGACCAAAAGTTATGACTGGATGAGCCTAAACTGATAACCAGGGATGTTATACATGCTATCATCAGTTATCCCATAACCAATAAGGTAAAGGCACTAAAGCACCTGCCTAAACTTGAAATTGAGAAGAATACATGAGCTACATGGGATGGAAGAGGACTAAAGGTATCCACCATCAATGATGATGAACATGTTTCTTAGGATACAAGTTCTTTCAGGCCGCTAGGAGGATGAAAAACATTGCATTCGGAGTAGTGGATACAACATACAATATTTTCAAGAAGGGACTATAGTTGGTTCTGTTAGAATTGCTACTCAAACAATTAGAAGAGAACATGAAGACAATAAAAAATGCAAAGTCTAATTCATGTAATTTTGGTTCTTTGATAATTTGCATATTTTTCTATTTCCAATAATCTTTCCCATCTATAGGTAATGTGCAATGGGACACTACAAGACCAGTGACTATACAGATTAGTGAGTTCATAAAATCACTAGGAGATAAATTTGAGTAAGTCATGGATGATTACTTTGCTAGATTCAAAGATAGAATGCAGAAGAGAGTAAGGATTCTAGAATAGTTAATTGAAAATTTCAAGACTGACATATGTTTTATGGTAGACAATGACTACACATACATCAAGCCAACAGTACTACGAACAACATGGTTATCTCCACTTGACTATGAGGTGAACATACATCAAGCTATTGGATTTACTGGAATGATATACTGAGAGGGGAGGGGTGAATTAGTATATCTTAAACATTTTATGTGATTGGCCCATTAACCTTTGTGTCATCAAATTTGTATATTCACCTATCTATCTGTTGATCTTTCTTTATGTATGTGAAATCACAAAATAAGTTATTTACATGTGTAAACATTCAAGAAACATTGATGAAAATAAATAACACATAACACAAGATAGGATATCATAGAAAACTCCTGTTAGGAAGTAAAAACTATGGTGGGGATGTCACCCACAAAACTTCACTATCTGTAGATAAGAATGGATCTAGTTAAGGCTTACAATTTGATCACTTCTGATTATCTACCCTATTAGGAGTATTAGAGTGGAGATCTATTAGGATCTACTTCATTTGAAGCTTTAGAAACACCGTTAGGTGTGGACTCTATTAAGCGATTTTTTAAGAATTGTTAAGTCCACCTTCTACTAAAGGATTTATGATGTGGTGCACTTGTTAGAATGCAACTACATTATAAATGTTGATCTGATAGTATATGCAATCTCTAATTATTGATAACAAATCCTATAAAGCTTACAATGTATATGTAATCACCTTGAGTGATTGAATGATACCTTGTCTCTACTCATCGGTAGCCTTGTTTTTTGATCTTGAGAACTTGTATGATCTATTTCTAAACTTTGCATGAATTCACTTTGTTGCTTAGATTCTCTTTGTGGATACAATCATTTATCAACTCATTACATATTACAAATGATTGAACATCTATATATACTAGTTTCTAGGTCCATTCTTGATTCACTCTTTTCAGATTAACTCTAGATCCAAGGTTTACAAATTGACCTTGATCTTTAGTTAGTTATGTTTTAGATCCATTAGGATTCTTTAAAACAATTAAAATATGCTTTCTTGACCCTCAAGTAATGTTTTAAAACAAATTAAAACTCTATAAATAGAATTACAATGTTTTATCTGACGTGGAAAGTCAGATCCACTTTTTGCGGGTTCTGTAACTGACTGTCTATTCTAATGGTTGGGCTTCTCTATCAATCTGTCAGTTTTCTTTCATTCTTTGCTTTGTCAGTCTTCTACTCTGTCAGTGTCCCTATTTTGAACTATTCATCAGCTTCCTTGCCTTTTCTTCTCTGTCGATTATGTTCACAAAACTATACCGTCGGTGATGTCCTTTATGCTTTGTCGTCGGTTAAACACCTTTCAGTTTTTGTCAAGAAATTCTATACTTAGGATTTTAATGTCAAGAATTATCATCTCATTGGTTATGCAATGTGCTATCTATTGGTCATGGCTATAACGATGACCTTTATCATGTTTTTCACTTAAGTATACTAATGGCAAAACTTAATGTCATCAATCTCCCCCTTTGACATTAGTATAAAAAACTGATATGTGCAACATACTTGTAATCACTTAAAAATGGTCACATAAACCCTAGACCCCCAATCTCAGCAATTAATCAAGAAACCCTAATCTTGATTAAACCTAAGTCCTAAATCAAACATGCAGTTATCAAATTTGAACTAATCTGACCTAAACCCTAGGTCCTAATTGATTATCTTACTTCATTAATTAATTAATTCCTAAAATCATAATACATTGGCAAATAAATATTATGTTAATTATTTAATTGATATTATGACATATTAATTAAATAAAAACTACAAAATTGTCAATTAAATCAAAAAGGAATTAAATTAATTATAAAATCATAAATGTGCATTCAAAATCAATTTAATTATTAAAAATGCACATGACATCATCAAATTTAGTTGACTGATTATCAAAATAGAAACAATCTAGTTCCACTTAGTTAACTGATTCTCCACTGATTATCAAAATGGAAACAATCCATTTCCACTCAGTTAACTGATTCTCTACTGATTATCATTTTAGAAACATTTCAGTTAACTGTGAACTGATTTTGGAAGTTTCCAAAATAACTGATCAGTTAGTTCAGTTAACTAACTCTCTCGACCATTCAAATCACTCGCACATGGATTGTGCTTCTTCAATCAAATCTGAGCCACTCTTTTTGTTTGATCTCAACCATCGATTCGAGAGAGATTCTTATAAAAGAGAAACTCTTTTCCTTCACAAAGGATCCTAATTTTTTGATTAATGTTATTATATTGCATTTTTATTAGCATTCTTAGCATTCTCTCATTTAGCTAATATTATTGTTTACTTTTATGTTAATCATGTAAATCTAATCTGAGCATATTTCAATTGGTGTTTTAAAATCAATCTTACACACTCAATTTGGTGCTTCTAAAATGAATCCTAATTAGTTTTGGATGAACAACAAACTGCATTTGCATTTAGATTAATCATTTATTTTCATTATCGTAGATTTTAAAATCCTTCATTTAGGTCTTTGGTGTAGTTACTGAGGTTGCAATGACCTAAGAGCAAGCTCATACTCCTGCCTTCTAGAAGGCAACAAGTCGATTCTTTCATACATGCAGGATGAATGAATCCATATTCATTCTTGTATGCAACTGAAGAGCAATGATCATGTTGAAGTGTTCTTCTAAGTAGAGGCCACTTTTAGCATGCAATTTTTTGGCACCCAAATACCACCACTCAACCTCAACCCTCTCCCTACCTTCAAAACCAATGAATAAGATAGTGACAAGTGGCATAGGGAAGACATATCTTCGTCTCGAATTTGACACCTATCTAGCCATCAAACAACAGGGTTATTAGCTTTCTAAGATAGCCTGTAAGCCATCAAATTTAATATAGAGAAATTATAACATCATCAAAACTTTGAAATTTCTTACCCCTCTCCATATGCAGTTTTGGTTTTACACTCTGACTTCAAACACACATAACTTATTCTTTCGGAGTCCTTTTTCAGAGCATTTTTTTTTATTGGTGGTAGAATTTCACAAAGATTGCAGTGGTTGAGTTATTTTTTGGTTTTGATACCTGGATTGATTAGAAATCACTATTTTTGGTGACTATACCTACCTAATCCTCATTTTCACAGCTTCCAGAGCCTCGTACGGGCTCATACAGTCACCTTTTTCAGTGATTTTTTTTTTAAAACTGCATGATTTTTTGTCTACTATTTGAATATGCACTCTATTTTATAATTTGATAATTTTGATAATGTGGACTAATCTTTTTCTTGGTTTTTTGTGATCTTATATTTTTCATATAGCCTAACAGTGGTTTGCAGAATGTTACTCAAGAAGAATAAAACTCAAACTACTCACAAATTAGTTTTGCAGTTTTCCTTTGATCGATAGAATGAAAAATAGTGTGCTTGCATCTTTTTTTTGATTTCTTAAAATAGGAACCCACATGCAAGACTTATTAAAATGAACATTTTTTTTCTATTTTAGGAATGAAAATGATGTCAGGAAACTATGCTCTCACCCTTTTGGGATGATCAGAAATCCAGAAACATTATTATCATTCTCTCATTCTGCTTGAAGTGTCTTTTAGTTTTGTAAATCCTAGGAATTTCATGGACATATCCTCTCCCCTCACCTTTTTGGATCTTGGGTGTAAGATAAATCCATACAAATCCTTTAGCATGGCTACCTCTCAAGTGCTTTAATAGAGCTGGTGAGAGTGGATTGCCCAACCGGTAATAGGCTAAAGCCAAGCCCTTCCAAACTGGTATATAAAAATTGTCATTGTGATTAATGTCACAATGAACAAGTGTTGAATGCATTATACTGGGAAGAAGATCTCCCTCAGTACCCTTGTGGTGTGTTAAAACCTACAAAACATAACTTCTATAGGCTGGGAGGCCTCCATAATGGAGTTAATCTGCCACAAGTATAACCACCTGAACGGATGCCTTGACAACACACTTTGTTCTAGTTACCAAAATCCCTCTATCTGTTGGTGTAGAAGGTTACATACTGACTAAGACATCCCACACTTTCATGGCTCTTAGTAGAGACAACAGTCCCTTGGGAAGTGATTACCCTTGGGATTTGAAGCTTGGTGTGCTTGAGAAGTGAGTGCACATGTAAGGAGAAGCCCGTGCCTCCAAGCTTCTAAGTTGTCCGCTATGAGTAGACATGGCTGAACTTTGGTTCAAGTGGGAACTCAATAGATATTGCCCTAGCTATCCTAGGACTGTGGTTTGTCTGTTATTTTCTTTTACAACAAACATTCTGCTTGATGTGTCTTGTGTGGGTGAAGCATCAAAAACAAACAAACAAAACTTTCAATACAAACATCAAAATGATCAATAATTCCAAATCTGCACTTCTAGATGTTAACTATCAAAATATTGTCCAAGTTTTTGCATCTTCTATCAAAATGCTAAGAATCTATCAACTTGCTGTCCAATTCTACATTCTACTGTGAAGGTTCTGTCTGAATTTTCACCAAATCTGTGTTCTCATCAACATCATCACCACTTGTCTGTCTTTGACTGCAATCTGTTGACAGTCTGACTCATTTCTATCTTGAAATCTGATTTCATTATGCTAGTCCAAGTGACTTGTTATCTTATCATTTTTTCTATGCTATCCTTATCCTGAGTTGTGAGAGTAGGTTCGTTAACCTTGACTCAAGATCAGAGTTGTTGCTTCTCTCTCTCTTAGTTGGACTTTATCTCCTTTGTCCTTTTGTCCTGGACTTAATCAACACTTTAGATATCACTTCAACACCTATTATTCAATCAACTAATTCATCATACCTCCTCTTCAATCTTCTAATCAAGTGCATCAAGACAATCTTACAATGTCTAAAAGCAAATGGACTAAACCTTATGGTCCTAACAATGTGCAAGAAGAGATTCTTATGGAAGCTTTATCAAAACAACTTCAAACTATGCAATCTTAAATCCAAGAATTAAAGGGGCAAAAGGATACACAATCCAACAAATCCTCATCAAGCTCAATCTATCCTTTTCTATTTTATCATTATCAAGTGAGTGGCTCTAAAGCCCTAAAAGCTGCTGAAAACACCACGAAGTCTTCCTCCAAAGGGATTAGTAACATCATGAAAGAAAAACCTTGGGTTAAATGCATAAGAGACTTCACTCCTTTGGGGCAATCTTATGAATCTGCATTAGAATAAATTCTTTAGAATGATCTCATCACATTACCTCAAGCCACATCACATGGACAAAGATTCTTGAGTAACTATTGTGCATATCATCAACATAATGAGCATAAAACTTCATCTTGCATGGAGTTGAAACATAAAATCCAAG
>MU225666.1:105545-122391 GCA_018584345.1 Thuja plicata
GGCTACTATCTTCCTTATCCTCCATATCATTCTTTTCTACCATCACCCTATCAGCATCTTTGAGCATACTTTCAGTGGCCTTGGGCTATCATAGCATATATTTCAAAGGAACACTATCTAAAGAGCATGAAGCTATAGTTCCTCCATAAGATCAAAAGTACAAAAAAATAAAAAATAGAAAAAGTTTCTTGGTGAAAACCTGGTAAACAGGAACTTTGGTAGAAAAAATAAAGATAAATCAATCTGTCCTTTGGTGAAAACCACTTCTTGTGGCACCTTGGATAAGTACCATGATGAAAACCTGACAAACATGCATCATGTGTAATTCCTCCTACTTGCACTCTTCACTTGGGGGCAAGTTCCTTCCATTGTCATCTATCATATCTTCTATCTAGCTAGCATGTGAGCATCCATGTTTCTTCTACTGATCTTGACAAGGTTGAGCCTATCCATGAGCATCATGTATCATGACATGCATTATCCTTTCCCTCAGCTTATTCACTTGCTCTCATCCATGGCACCCTATCATGATCTTGCTTATCTTAATCCTATCTCTGAGCATTTGACCCTTTATCTTAATTGCACTATCATAGCTATAGCCTATCCTATCCAACATTGACCCCTTGGTCTTGATCTAAATGAAGAACAAACAAAAAAATGAAAAATTATTTCTCAAAAGTCTCTTGACATGTCCATTCTTTTGGACTGCATACTTTTCATGACATCAGGTCATTATCCTATATGCTATCCAGCACCACTCCATGAGCCTACATTGTTGTATTATTCATTTTTTCCCTAGCTTGGAATCTTGAGGAGACTATCTTTAAGGGTTGCATTCACCCTCTTCATCCATCATTGTCTATTCTCCTCATCCATCAAATTTCTAATCCATCTATAATGACCTCTACCTTGCTAGACATTGGGGGCAAACTAATGTGATCTTGCTTGAGATTGGTTAATCTCTGAAAAAAATCTAAAAATTGGAAAAAGTTCTAAAAAAATTATCATCTTGGTGAAAACCTAGCAATAGGCGCCTTGATGCATCAATCAAAAAAATCTAAAAATTGGAAAAAGTCCTGAAAAAATGATCATCTTGGTGAAAACCTAGCAATAGGTGCCTTGATGCATCAATCAAAAAAATCAAAAAATGGAAAAATACAAAAAAAAATTTGAAAAAAAAGCAAAAGTGCCTTGGTGAAAACCTAGTAAATAGGTGCCTCTTGTACTCAACGCTCCATCTATCAATGCTTAGTCTTGGCAATCTTTTGCTTTGATTTTTACATAGCTTTCAGTCACTTTTGTGACACTATGGTTCTTCTGAGAACCCTCCTGGCTTGAAACCAATCCAGAGTCATAACCTGGGGGCAATCAAATCAGATTTGTCCTCGTAGTATGAGTCAAGTCAGTTATCATTGTTTGCTACTTGGGGAATGGGTCCCCAATTTGATCACATCTTTGGTTTACACCAGAGTCAGTAATCTTGTCATTTTTGAAGGACAACTCGCTACTGACACAAATAGGTGTTTCTCAAACCACAATCACCAGTGTTTCTTAACACTATCTTTGGACGCATCTATGTTTCTTAACACACATTGGATATTGCAAATGTAAACAATAGATTGATAGCAATCAAACACACAACACCCATAACCACAATGGTGTTTCTCAACACCCCATACATATACACATCCAAAAAATTTGAAATCGGCTGAAGTATGCTAAACTTCTATTTGTATGCTGTCTATTTTCATTGATTTTTCTCATCTTTTCTTTGTCTACTTGTTGGTGTGGTCCCGATGATCCAGCAATGTCAAATAAACTGGGTGTATATAGTAAGAGCTCCTACATTAAGGTGGAAAAGCCTCACATCCCTCGATCCTCTTTATTTGCACACCAAGGTGAGGTCAGAACTATCTCCTTGACTATTATTACTCTATTTGTTTACACAAGTGCACACTCATGGTTATCCTAGCTTTGAATGCCTAGATACTGGTGTACTCTTGCAACATCAACTGGAAACAATGTTCAGGTCATCTTGGCTATTGTGCCTTGATGCTTATGTTAGTTTCCCATATCTTATCCGATGAAAGTCATATTCATATTCTTATGGTTGCAGTGGCACTAGTAAGGATTGTATCGACTCTGATGTTCCAAAATGCTCAATGATGAAAATTTTCAATGCTAAAGCTCGGTGACTATACCTTAGGTTGCATTCATGTTAGTCTTGCATCTGCATAGTGTTGAAATCAGCATAATAACTTTATCTCTATCCAATGTGAAGGATCTAAGATTCTAATTGCTCAATCTTCTCATTGTCAAGTGGTCATTCATATGTGAACATGACCCCCTTGATTAATCAACTATCCTAATTCTATTTTTAGGATCAAAATTGAAATCTAAATTTGACCACTTGCACAACCAATAGAAATCTCTCATGTTTTTCTTCTAGATCAATCCATGTATCTTACTTTTGGTCAATCAACAAGACCTCTCATCAAGTACAAATTATGTCCTAACCACGTGGGACCTCTTTCTAATCAGATATGTTTCTTCCTAAATTGTCTAATCAATTGAATTGCTTCTCATCACTGGGGCACCTAGCCATATTTCAATTTCACTCCTAAGGGGGCAAGATTAGGACATCAACATTCCAGTGATTACATCCTCAATCAAAACTCCATCGCTTGGGGCATCTTAGCTTCATCATATCAAATCAAGTTGAGATCATCTTAAATCAAAGGCAACCTAATCAATGGTCTTATATAGTGATGAATACACTCGAAACTAGACAAGATCAGTCTTATATGGGGCAATCATTATTGAAACTAGATACATTGATCAAATTGGCTTCATCACTTTAAATCAAGTCAGTTTGCTTGCTAATCAAATCTCTTAATGGTAATTAGTTTCATCGCTTCAAAAAAACTAGTTATTCATTCAAACCAATCAAAAAGGTTTAAAAGTTCCTGACAGATGTTTAGTTTCATCACTTCAAATCAAACTGAGCATTCTGTTTTATATCTTTTGATCGATCTTCGTCCAATCAAACTCAAAGTTAGTCTTCTTCTTCAAAATAATGGTTTCATCACTTCAAATCAAACTATTCTATGTCTTCTCGCTAACAAGTCTTTGAATCAATGTGCTAATCACACATTAATTAAAAGAGGGGCAAATGTAATCACCTAAAAATGGTCACATAAACCCTAGACCCCCAATCTCAGCAATTAATCCAAAAACCCTAATCTTGATTAAACCTAAGTCCTAAATCAAATAGGCAATTATCAAATTTGAACTGATCTGACCTAAACCCTAGGTCCTAATTGATTATCTTACTTGATTAATTAATTACTTCCTAAAATCATAATACATTGGAAACTAAACATTATATTAATTAGTTAATTGATATTATGACATATTAATTAAATAAAAAATACAAAATTGTTATTTAAATAAAAAAGGAATTAAATTCATTATAAAATCATAAATGTACATTCAAAATCAACTTAATTATTAAAAATGCACATGGCATCATCAAATTCAGTTGACTGATTATCAAAATGGAAACAATCTAGTTCCACTCAGTTAACTGATTCTCCACTAATTATCAAAATGGAAAAAATCTAGTTCCACTTAGTTAACTGATTCTCTACTGATTATCATTTTAGAAACATTTCAGTTAACTGTGAACTTATTTTGGAAGTTTCCAAAATAACTGATCAGTCAGTTCAATTAACTGACTCTCTCAACCAATCAAATCATGCGCACATGGATTGTGCTTCTTCAATCGAATCTGAGCCACTCTTTTTGTTCGATCTCGATCGTCGATTCGAGAGAGATTTCTATAAAAGAGAAACTCTTTTCCTTCATAAAGGATCCTAATTTTTTTATTAATGTTATTATATTTCATTTTTATTAGCATTCTTGGCATTCTCTCATTTAGCTAATATTATTGTTTACTTTTATGTTAATAATGTAAATCTAATCTTAGAGCATATTTCAATTGGTGTTTTAAAATAAATCTTACACACTCAATTTGGTGCGTCTAAAATGAATCCTAATTAGTTTTGGATGAACAACAAACTCCATTTCCATTTAGATTAATCATTTATTTGCATTATCATAGCTTTTAAAATCCTTCATTTAGGTCTTCGATGTAGTCACTGAGCTTGCAATGACCTGAGAGCAAGCTCATACTCCTGCCTTCTAGAAGACAACAGGTCGATTCTTTCATACATGAAAGATGAATGAATCCATATTCATTCCTGTATGCAACTAAAGAGAAATGACCATGTTGAAGTGTTCTACTAAGTAGAGGCCACTTTTAGCATGCACAATACTTAATGTATTAGTATGTACACCTGTGTATACTTCATCCTTATTCATTTTTCTTTTAGTCATTAAATGACTCCCCCTATGCATATGTCGGTAAGTGTAATTTTATGTACATATGATTGCCTTCCCTTTTTTCTTTTTCTGATATTTGATATAGTGTACATATCTATTTTTACATATTCATGTTGTACATACAAAATACATATCATTTCCTCTTTCTACTAATGTAGTATATTGTACATATGTACTATTCATTCCTCCTTTTTTGATAATAAAGGCAAAGGTACTTACAACTTTTCAAAAATGTGTGAGTGTAAGGCTTTGATTTCCTCCATCATCTTCTCCCATTTCTCCTTCAAATTTTCTAGAGCCATGTGCTCAAGTGATATCCTTACATGCATATCGTAGATGTTGTCTACCGCATACATCTCTGGGGTTTAGATCAGATTCCTTGCATTTGTAATGTGTTGTTGCAGAGTGGTGAGGTTTGGCAATATGTGAGCCTGCAGCTCGGTAACCTCATTTCTAAACTATCTCTGCATCCCATACCTCTTGTCTTAATCTATTTACCTCTATGATCTTGTCATGATATAACTTTATTGTATTTGCATCAAAGAATAAACTTTGTGCACTTGCTGTTAGATCTGAATCTAGATGGGGCAACTTTTCACTATTCTCTTTTATGAAATTTTTAAGTGTGCACATTTGTTGAATTAAGGTAATAGATTCTACATTCATAGGTTCTAATTGACTTGCTAATTTAGAGAGCTTTACCTTGTTTTCTGCCACTTCTTGGCTGATCTTTTCAACTAATTTGTGTTGATACTTCTTCTCTACCTGTTCTTCCATTGCCTGCTCTGCATCTACACTTTGACTAGTGATGGCGTTGATAAGAACTATAATTTGTTCCATGACTGATGTGTCCTTTTCAACTTTTACCTCACAAACAATTTGATGTAGTATATCCCTATCTTGGTCAAGTGCTTGGGCTTCCCTGTGTGCTTTTCTCATTTTCTCCTGTATGGCTTTTCTTTGACATATCACTCCAAACTTTTGAAGTGTTTCAGTATCCAAAGTAGATACATCACACTTGGGTATTTCAATTACCTCATCAAGTGTTACTACCAATATGTCTTTCTTTATTAATTTCTTCTTCTTCTTCTTTGGTTGAGAGATAGATTGGTGAACTACCATTTGTAGACCTTGAGATTGAATTGATTTGGTAGGTGAAGGTCGAGAAGATGAAGCTTCTTGTTGCTTATGTTTAGAGTCCACCTGTTGGTTGTGAGAAGACATCTCTTCATTGGCCTTGGGTGTATCTACAAAATTTTCTTCCTTTTCCTTCATGCTATCATCTTTCTTAACTTATTCATTCTTTTCTTTCTCTTCATCCTTACTCAAAGTATCATCTTTGTTAATATCTTCTCCTTTGTCTTTTTTAGTAGATATTTTTTGCTGAGTGTCGGTTGCATCCTTCATCTTTGTGTCTATATCTTTTTGAGTGTCTAATGCATCTTTACATTCTTCACTACCCATGTCCTTTTGTATATCATCATCTTTCTTAGATGATTTCTCCTGACTTGAATCAATATCAATAGCTTCTATCAATATTTTCATGTTGGTCAGTGTATTTACCTCTATAGTGTTATTAAGTGTGTTATGTCCATCGATATCACCTTGTGCAACAATGACATCTTCATCTTTTTACACTTCTTCTACAGGGTTTTTTCCTGTAATGTCATTAATGACATTATCTAACCATGTTTCATCATTGACATCCTCATTTATGTTACCTTTTATTTTCAATTCTTCTTTGGTAACCTCTACTTCATTATCCAAGTCAATATGAGTTGGGCTTGGTGGAATTTGTCTTTCTTCACTCTATGTTTTTTCAAGATTAGTATCGGGCCATACCTCATCTATAACTTCAGCATGTTTGGGGCCTGATGTATCACTCTCTTCTTTGTCCAATTCCACTGATGACTCATCCTATGCATCTTTAATGATGATGTGTTCTTTCTCTGGGCTAGCTTGCTTAGTGATATTTTTGAGTATTTTGCACCACTTCTTAATGCTTTCCTGATCTAGCTCAATTAGCTTCCCTTTGAGAAATTTGTATGCTCTCATTCTGGGTGAGAACTCCTTTTCATACTTTTTCATTATTTCATTTATCTCTACCTTCTTTGAATCAGAAGGCATAAGAGTAACAAGTACTCTTTCTCTTATCTCTTTTTCCTGGTGAAGTGCAAATGTCCATCTTGCAGAAATTCTCTTTGTTAGTTCCTTGGGTACGTCATATTTTGAGAATTGAAGTGGAACATAAAGGTGTTTGCACATTTTATCTATTATAGCTTCTTCAATTTTGTTTTGATCTTCTGGATCAAATTTCAACTATTTCCTAATGTTAGGTTCAAAAATAGATTGTGATTCTAAAATGTTCTTACATATTTCATCAATGGTCTTTGAAATCAAGTGTTCTTTCCCTTTTTGTACTTCTATGTCAACTTCATCCATAGCTGAGTCTTCTAGATCTTCTCTTGTTTTGTTTAACTTCCTCCTTTTGGTTATTTTCCTCTTTGGTGAGACTGGCTTCTTCTTGTAGGTTCTCACTCTTCCTTTCTTTAATGGTGAAGGAGTTGTTTCCTTTTCTATTTTTATTCTTTTCCTTGAAGCAACAGTTGTTCTTGATTTCTTAGGTGGAGGAGGAGGTTGTGAATATCATTTTGTGGCCTCTGAATAACTCTTTTTAGTATCTCCATTGATGGGTGTGTTAGCTCTTTTTCTTGTAGAATCAATTACAATAGCAATAAATGTCAGACTCTCTTACACCTGAGTTAGATTCTCATAGGGAAAAGGCTAATTAACAAGGAAGAAAAATCCTTCTACACTTTCGGCTCCACATACCCAGGCGGGTGCACCTTTGATAGAATATTATCTTTCAATAGTTTTTCAATAGTGGATTAAGGATTGGTGATCCTTCTTCTTTTTATGCCATTAGGCTTAGGAAGGCTAACCTACTGATTCACTCTTTAAGGAATCACTAAGATGAACTATACTGAATATAATTGGCTAGACATATACTTGAAATAACAAAAATATAAAGATTGATTAAATTTGAGTTGATGATAACAACCACTTGTCAGCATTTTGACCAGTGCCTAATCATGGGTGATAGAGTCAAAACATAGCATACATATATTAAAGATAACCAATGGAAATACAAATGAACCCAAAATAGAATGCCTTACAAACTATCCTCTCATCCTCATACCCTTCTATCAAATCCCTGCATAAACCCTAACCCTCTGTAGTCATCTACAAGATTTAAAACTTTCCTTGAAAGCAACTTATAGAAAAGAACATGGCTACTTTATAACCAATATACTCAAAATGCCTTACAAATTGAACATACAAGAATTAATAGAAAATTCAAGAAGACATCAATGATATCAAAATAGAGATTCCATTGTATTTTATTAATGTAAATTCAATATTAGTACATTCAAAGACTCAAAAACTGACATTCTGACACAATTCAGTAATCTGCCTTGTAGTCTTATTTTTACCATCCCTTTTACAATATTAGAACTTGATACTTATAGATAGCCACAGTCATCTTGGAATCCTTTTGGTAAATAAGGATGCAACAAGCTATGGATGACTGGGCTAGTGGACAAAATACAGTTTACAGATGAGACAAAATTTCAGGCGGATGGGGGTAACAAATCTTTGTTATTAGCCATGTAATCTTTTGTCCTATGACCGCCTGAATGCTTGAAGTTTCTCTGAGGTCGCTAGGTCCTCACCATCTAGAAATTGTTCTCATGTTGGTATAGAGGCCCCAATATTTGATTTGTTCAAACTACTCAACCTCTTTGGTGTTAGCTGTCCCCTTTCTGTTTATTGTATCATGCTACCGGGGTGACTATTCCATACTTGCTAACCCATGTGGTGAACACCTCATCACTTGGCCAACTAAAGCTGAGGACCTCATCTTTCTGGCTATTGAACTCTTCCTATTCAATGTTAGCCTTCTCAACTTCTACCTCCTAGGATTTAAAAAATGCCTTGGATTTATTCAAAATATCAATAGTTAGCACAAACCAAATAGTATTTGCCAATGTAACAATACTTTTTGTCCTCCTGGTCAGGTCTTCATTCAATTATCTTAGCCATAAGGATTCATTCTTTATGTTCCCATCTTCTTTGAACATGTTGGGAAACATGTCATACCTATCCTTGGAAAACTCTTCTCTCAAAATTGTAACCCTCTTTATGACCATGTTCTTCTTGATGTCCAAATTGACCATCAATTTGAGACATTTATGGGTGCTTGTGAGGATGATATCAATATTATTCTATTCTTTTGAGAGAGAATAAAATTATTTGACATTGGCTTCCTTCCCTTTCTAGTTATTCATTATCAAATCCCACTGCTCCTTTTCATCATCATATTTGCTTATGATGCCTGCAATCTTCTTTCCCAGTAAATAGAGATTAGAAAGGTTGACCTCACTGGCACACCTTTTGAGGTTGGAAAATATTTGATCAAAATGTTTTTGTTTCAAAAACTCCTCAACCTCTTTGTATGTAGGGGAATCTTCAAGATCCCTTTTACCTTCTTCTTCTAGCCTTGACCTCTCACTGATCAACCTATTCTTCTCAGCCTCTAATTCTTCTCTTTTGGCATCGATGGCTTCTTGTGTAGTAAGAATTAAAGGTGCAGGGGATGGGGGATATTTCACAAATGGACTAGAGGAGGAGGGTTGGTGAGGTTCTTGAGAAATTACCCCTTGGGGGAAAAGTTGAATCTTTTGTTTACCCTCCAACTCTGCTAATATGTTATCTTTCATCAAGGATTTGGCATTTTCCAAATTATAAGCTTTAAGTACAAACTCATATCTCTCATTCAATCTAGCATAGGCCTCCTTTTCTCTCTTGGCTATGTTCATGCTTAAATTGGCTATTTGAACAACAAGGTTTGCATCTTCAGTACCTGAAGTGTCAGCAAGCCTCTTCACAATTAGACTGCCTGTATCTTCAACCTCATCATCTTTCTTTATTTTCCTCTTGTCCTTTTTCTTTAATGCCCAAATGGCTAGAGCTACATGATCTTCACTAAACTAGGCACCAATTGATGTCCTAGTAGTTCTCCTGGGTTTAGCTTGCTTTCTAACAGCATCAAAGACCACTGCATCTGCTAGATCCCACTGAGGTAATATGAGAGCTCCTTGCTTTTTAGTCATTTGTCTACCCTCTTCAGGGGTGATCTTATCAAAATTTGATATCATCTCCTTCTTAACTTCCTTCTCTACCTCTTCCTTGGCAGAGTTGGGTTGGGCTTCTTGCATCTTTTAGCACTTGTGATTGAATTCATCAGTGTGGCATCTCCATAGAAATTGAATGAATGCCCTGGTTTTAATGAAATTGTCATCAGACAAGAATTCATCACTGGCCTGTTTGGTTATAGGATCCAAATCCTTGCCAAAAAACTCTGCTACTGTGAGGTCAGTTGCTGTATGTTTAGGGGCCTCTGGCAAACCCTCTTGTTGCTCTTGAGTAGTAACAACCACTTCACCAGCAATCCTCAACTTGACCAATTTCTTAGCGATGGCTTGATCATCATAGTGCATGGGGAATTGGGAAGGAGAGTATAATTCACTCTCCTATTCTTTTGTTTCCACCCTTTGTCTTTTGGGAGAGGGCACCTCTTGAACATCAATATTTGTTGGCCTCTTTCCTTTGTGTTGAAGAGGTTTTTCAACTTGAGGAGCAATAGTAGTGTATCCTCTGCTTTTATACACTACATAATCCCCTGGTGGGACTATTCTACTCTGTGGAAATTTATTCAGGACAACAACAACCCTTTCTAAATCATTTTCAACTGCTCTCTACCTCTTCTCATTTAGGTTTTGCATGATTACCTCAAAAAGATTCATTAGGGAGTCAATTTTGTAGGACCATGGGAAAACATCCTTTACACGATCATAAGTCTTGTCAAAATTTCATACAAAGTGCAAAGACTTCTTGTACACCTTCCATTTCTCCTTCCTAACTTCCTGAACACCAAGGTCAAAAATATTTTTGACGATATCCTCAGGGTAGTTGAACTAATGCTTTAATATCAAGCATGTAGTCCTCTTCCTAAACATACCCATGATAAAATCTTCATTATCTGCACATCTAGAAACAGAAGTGGCTAAATGATAGGGCTCAAAATACTTATCAAACTATGTCCACCCACCTTTGGTTATGATAAAGTGATGGGCTTTGGTGAGGGTAGGAAAGATATTTCCCTTCATCTTTCTGGTCAGGGCTTCTTCTTGTAGCCCACCTAATTGCCTTATAATTTCTACTACTCCAATCTTGATTGGGACTCTGTAGGGTAGCACATAAGGAGTACCTCTAAAACTATAAACCCTAATTACTATGGAAAAAGGGTACAAAGTTAGATCTCCCCAATTGTGAGCAATTTTTAACTCTAGGGCATATTCCATAGGCCTTAAAAGCCTCATCATTCCATTGCGAACCCTAGCATTCTGGTTACTCAGCAATGACTTGAGTCTAGTTGCAAAAACCTTCTCAAAATACACATAACTAGCACTCTTCCTATTCCATGACAAATTTGCACTCCACATTTGAACATGCAATTCTTTACCATCTTGGAATTTATCTAGTTCTACTTCTTCCTCAAATAAGTCTGCACTGTTGAATAAGAACATATGCATCATGAGGGAATACCAACCCATTGGTTTATGTATGTTGCCATCTTGAATTCCTGACAGACCTTCATGCATCTCCTTATAAATATAAGATGCATAATCAAATACTACTGACAAGTGGGGATGTAGAATTTGAACAACCATCAGCATTATATGGATAGGCATTGCCACATCTTCATCTATCCCCAAAACATTACACAGAGCAATGTACATATTTCTGGCCTTGCCTTTTAAAAAGATCCAACTTGAAGGGTTCTGGGGTCCTAGGCCCTACTACAACCAGGTTCCCTATTTTATTGATATACCCCTTCAATGCTTCACCCCTATAATAATCCTTCTGTTTATGGTATAGTTTTTTAAAGTATTCAAAATCAATATCATCCATATGTTGAGAGGTATCAATCAACAGGAAAATCCTTCTAATTTCATCAGCTGATACATTCAATAGTATATTTCCCTGGGTGTCCCTAACAACCCTAGCCATCTTATCATAAGTGTTTGCAATCAAGGTGAACAAATCAGTGTCCATGAACACACTAGGTGCTATTAGTTTTCCCACATCTAATTCCCAAATATTAAAATCTAGGGTAGGTGCATTCCTCTGGCTATAGGCCATCCTGAACAGAGTGAGGCCATCAAAATTGGCATTGGCATCTTTTTCCCATCTACCAAAATCATATAACCCTTCTCCAATTTTGAAGCAGGGATGTGGTGGAACTACCCTTTTAATTTGTGTAGCATCTCCTAAGGACAGTGGCAATTGTTGTAACAAATCTTCCCTAACATTCCATTTTTGGTAATCACTCTCTCCAGAAACCTCAACTCTAGGGGCCATTCTGAGGTTTTTTTCTTTTGATACTAGACTCAAATTCTAAAACAAAGCTCTAAAACCTTTCTGAACTGCAAATTCCACCACAATTTGAATGCTAGTGAATCAATAAGCTTACCCATTCTACATAGAAGTCACATGAAGCCAATTTTCTCTACAATCCCATTTTTTCTTGAATGATTTTGATGAATCATTATGACTACAAGTTGACTTAATCAATTCTACGGCCTCAATCAAATCAATATTTCAAATTGAATTTGACTAGAGTTGTCACATGTTCTGTAATTAATTCATAGGCTTCAATTTCATGGCTTAATGTTTCTCTGCAACTTATTTTATCAACTTTGAATTTGAGCCATTGATTCTAGACATCTTTCTCTGCATTTGACGACTATCTTATTTTCCTGAAAACAACTATCCACTGAGGACACATGTTGCCACTGCTTAATCAATTACTTGCTAGATGTCGAGCACTTTCCCTTTAAGCGATTAAGCAAGCCATCAGATATGCAACAAATTAACTATGGTTTAACTTATCGCCAGCTCTAAATGACTGGGTCCACCATCTACCAAATGTCATCACCACTTAATGGCTTTCTTGATAGATGTCATGCATCTTGGGTATAAGCCATTAAGATGACCATTAGATCTTTCCATGCTTTAACACCTTTTATACTTGTCTATGACTAGACCCGCGCTCTTTCCTAGACAGGTGTCACCTTCACTTAATCGCTTGATAATTAGATGATGTGCACTTTTCCTTTAAGCCATTAAGCAGTCCATTCAATATTTTCATACTTGCCCATTGTTTAACTAAGAACCTTTATGACTTGTTCAGCCCCACCAAGGACATGCGTCACTTCTTCTTAATCGCTTAATCGATAGATGTCGTTCACCTTTTGATTAAGCTATTAAGCAAACTGTTAGAGTTAAAACAACTTGCCCACTATTTAACTGAGAACCTTTATGACTTGTTCAGCCCCATGAAGGACATGCATAACCACCACTTAATTTCTTACTTGATAGATGTCATGCACTTTCTAATTAAGCAATTAAGCCAACCGTTCGATCAAAGCTGACTTGCTCGACACATAAGGTGATGACATAAAAGGGATTTTTTGTGGCATGACTTAAGAATTATTAAAGTGGTTAGGAATCACAATCTTTTTGTATAAAGTAGCCCATTTAACATGGACACATGACTTGAGGTGACTTAAGTGACCAAAAAAGTAACGTGAAAATAGAATCGGCCAAGACAATTAGGGTTTTTAGTCATTTTCCACCATTTTCAACTAGGTTTAGGGTTTGAACAAACTTTACAGAGGCATAAGGACAATTTTGATCTTTATTTTGAAGCCTTAAACACTACTAATGACAAGGGACCCAAGGAAAATTACAAGGCACAATCTAAACAGGAAATAGCACCAATAGTGGCTCTCTCTGAGGATGTTTAAACACTAGGTAATAACAAGAACCACAGATCTCTGGGGAACCAGACCACAAACCAGACCAACCTAAAACTAGAAACAAACACACAACAAAAAGGAAACACACCTATACATATAATACATACTACTATGCATGGAGAAGAAAATTCAATTAAAGAATTTTTTTAGGAATTGTCCATACACTGGCAATTCTTGTTCTTCATCATCTAGATTCTTGAGGAAATAAGAATCTTTTCCAAAGATCTGAGATATAACAAAAGTTCCAATCCATAGTGATTCAAATTTCTTGTGTTTACCTTTCTCCTTAGCCCTAATATTCCACTGTAATACAAAATCACCAGGCAGAAACTTTCTCTCATCTGTCCTTCTGTCAAAAAGGTACTTCATTTTTTTGTTGTAGTTTGACATTTTCTCTCTGGCTTTCTCTCCTTATTTCATCAAATTCTACTAACTAAACCATCCTTTCTTCCATGGGTTCAAAAATTTCTATTTCTTCATCTTGGATAAATTTTTAAATTGGGAGCAAATTGTTAACATGCATCCTTGACTAAACACCATAAACCAATTCAAAAGGAGACTTTCTAGTGGCCTTCTTGACAGTAATCCTATCAGCCCAAAGGGCAAGTTTCAACTTAACATGCCAAGCTCTCTTATTTACCTCCAAGGTCTTTTTTAATATTTGCAAAATACTTTTATTATTGGATTCTACTTTACCATTAGCTTGAGGGTGGTATGGGGATGAATAGGACATAACAATTCCCATACCAGAGAAAAAGTTAGTGAATTCTTTAGATCTAAAGCACATGGCATTATCCATTATCAATTTAAGGGGGACACCAAATCTTGTAATATTATTATCCATCAAAAAATCAATAACCACAGTACTTGTTTCCTTTTTGGTTGGGATTGCTTCTACCCACTTCGTGAAATAATCAGTTGCTAGCAAAATCCAGCCATGGCCTCCACTTGATTTTTCATTAAATTCTCCTATAAAGTCCATTCCCCACATAGTAAAGGGAGATTCTACTACCACTGATTTTAATAACAATGCCCCTGAATATTTCATCTTGCTTGAAAATCTCTAACAAGGCTCACATTTCCTAACAAAAGTGTGAGCATCTTGAAAAACACAAGGCCAATAATATCCAGCCCTTAAAATTTTGTGGGTTGTTGTTTTAGCAGAATAATGCCCTCCACATATTCTAGCATGTGTCTCTCTCAATACCTTTTCTGATTGACCTTTGTCAAGGAATAATAACAAAATCCCATCTCTATTTTTCTAGAACAAATCACCCTGCAAAAAAACATACTTTTGTGATTACAGTTTTAAACTTCTCCTTTGGTTATCATTCAAGTTATCTGGATATTTAGCATTTTTTAGAAAATAAACAATATTGGTATACCAGGATTGCATCTCAATACTTTTCAAGCAGTTCTCTTTTACACCAACACCATTTACTTGGACCAAATCCAAATTTTCTTTTGTCATCAACTTAGCCAACCCTAATCCCCTCACCAACTTAGTGATATGGATTTCTATGTCAAACTCTTGGACTTTGTTTATTCATTTACATCTCTTTCCTATCACTTCATTTTGAACAAAGATGTCTTTGATAGCAGCATGGGGGACATAGGCTTTTACTTTTGCACACACCAAATAAGGCCTGAAAGCCTTGACTACCTTCACTAGAGCATAAGCTTGTTTTTCCATCATCTGATAATTTAATTTAGTTGATTGCAGTGACTTACTAAAAAATACAATGGGGTGCTCAAATCCTTCACTATCCTTCTACAATAAGACTATTGCAATAGTATGAAATGAGGAAAAAGTAAAAAAAGAAAAGGGCTTAGTGTAATCAAGATATACAAGGACTAGTGCTTCTTGAATAGCTTGTTTTATCCTTTCAAAGGCTAACTAAGCTTCTAGGCCCCATTCAAACTTCACATTTTTCTTCAACAATTTGACAATAGGTTTAACCAGTTCTGCAAAGTTGACAATAAATCTTCTAACAAAGTTAATCTACCCTAGAAATGATTGTATACCTTTTAAGTTCTTGGGAGCAAGTACCTTTTGGATGGCTTCAACCCTTTCAGGATCTATCCTCACCCCCTCCTTTGACACTATGTGTCCCAAAAGTTTCCCCTCAGTAATAGCAAATTGACACTTTTTTGGGTTTAGAGACACCCCATATTCTAGTGCTTTTACCATGACCTTTTCCAAGTGATTGCAATGATCCTCTAGTTTTTTTGAGAAAGATGTTAAATCATCTTGGTACACCACCATCAGAACATCTATGAGGTCTTTGAAGGCTACATCCATAGCTCTTTGAAAAGTTACACCAGCATTTTTTAGCCCAAATGGCACACGAGCATATACATAGGTGGCCCAAGGGGTAGTAAATGCTATTTTAAATTGCTCAAATTTTTTAACCAGTGCTTGATTGTACCCTAAGAATCCATCCATCATAAATAACAAATCACATCCAATGAATTTATGCAACATAGCCTCCATGTTAGGTAGTCCGTAATTATCTTTCAATGAGGCTACATTTAAATTTCTAAAATCAACACAAAACCTTATCTCCCCATTTTTCTTTCTTATAGGGACTAAGTTAGAGACCCAAGATGAATGTCTAATAGGATTGATTATTCCTACATCCCTTAGATTCATCAGTTTTGTCTGCATCTTGGTAGCCAGTAATGGATTGATTGGCCTTTGTTTTTGTCTGAATGGTTGAATGCCTTCTTTTAGAGGGACATCATGTTCAAATAAATCTTCTCTATAGGCTTTCAAATCATCATAGGACCAAGAAAAAACACATTTGTACCTTTTCAGCAACTTTATCAAATTTTGTCTCACATTGTTGTCTAATTTTTTGCCAATATAAACTAATTGGGGAGATGTTTTAGATCCCAAATTAATTTCCTCTAAGTCTTCCACTCTAGCATTAGACTTCTGGGTCATATAGTTGTCATTTATGCTGAACATGCCTTCCAATTCAACCAATCCCTTGGAAATATGATTAGTATCCAATTGGATGACTTCCTGATCAAAAATATATTCCTTATTGTCCACAATTGACACTAGAGATTCACAATCAATCTTTTGACCATCATATTGATCCATACATTGGATAAACTTGAGGATATCATCATCATCCTCAAAAACTTGCCAATTATGAATATTGTTAGGAATTGTTGGCCTATTTTTTGTCTCAACCACAGACATGCTAGTAAGAGTAACATCATTATTTTTTAGGGCAACATTTTCCAAGAGATCTGCCATTATATTATTTCATCTTTCAACCCATAGTATATTGAAAGCATCAAAGAATTTCATCCTATCCCAAAAAACATATTTATACAATTTTAATCTATCATCTTTAGTAGCATAATGTCCCCTAATCTGAGATATAATTAACTGGGAATCTCCATGGGCTTTTAAACATTTAATACCATGCTTGATGGCAATATCCATTCCCAAGATTAAAGCCTCATATTTGGCAGTATTGTTT
>MU225666.1:123372-169376 GCA_018584345.1 Thuja plicata
TTTCTTCATTTTCTTGAGTTTCTCATTTGGTACTAATTCTTCCTTTGATATCCCCTCCCCAATATGATCATGAGAAGATCCTGCTTGTTTGCAACATTCATCTTTGTCATCTTTCTTAGGATGAAAAACCTCATTTACTTGAGGTGATTCTTTTCTAACATAAATATGGGTAGACTTGCCTTGAGCTGGTTGTACTATTCTATTCCTTAAGTTGTAGGCAATTCTTGCTTGATTAATTGCTGCAATAGTTAAAGACCTTTTTTCTTCATCAGTAGGAGTCCTAAAATGAGATTGTGAACTATCATCACCCACTGTGTTTATAGTTGCCTATGAAACACACTCATCATGATCACTTTGATATGTTAAACTTTGTAACTGGTTTGTAAAATAATAATTATTCTCCAAACATGAATTATCAGAAGATGAGGCACTATTAGGGAGCCATGGATATGGTTTCTTTATAGTGAACATATTGATAGCAGGGCCTTCCTGCTCTCCTTCTTCTGTTTGGTCAAACAAAGCTTGAGCTACTACACATTGATAGGAAGAGTGTGGCATATTGCAAGCATCACACCAGGGAGTGTTCTCAACATAGTTGGCATTGTTCCTTTTCAGGGGGTCTGGGGTTTCTTTTGCTTTTGGGTTATCTTGCCCCTCAGGGATAGGTTTACCATTATTCCAATTGGTCTTGTATGGATAATCTCTCAAGTTAGGCTGCCTATCAAGTCTTTGGTTAGTATACTTATTATATCGATACCCTCGTCTATCATTTTAATCCATCTTGGCAGCAAGGTCTTTTACTGCACTCACCAATTTATCTACTGTATCATCTTCTTTGACAATTTTATTGGTAGATCCCTTTTCTTTCCAAAGTTTATTGTCTTCTCTCTTCCCCAATTTCTCTGATGCTCTCCTATTACTCTCAATGTCAATTTCTATCTTGTAAGCATCCCTTAAGGTAGTTGGGTTTTTATCTCTAAGCAGATAAGAAATTTTTCCATCAGCAGCATTAATGTAAGTGGTAAGACACACTTCCTCATCTAATCTAAAAACTTGGAACAATTTGTTCATATCCTTTTGGAATCTACTATTAAAATCAACCATATTTTCATTTGGGAACTTCTTGATGTTATTAAATTCATTTAACATGTATCCAAAATTAACATGCTCTCTATACTTCTCCCTAAAAGACTTTACAAATTTATCCCAAGAGGCAATATTATCATTTGGCAAGTTTTTGAACCAATCCCTAGCATCTTCAATTAAAGATTGAACAAAAAGTTTCATGATGACATCCTCATTTTCAATTTCAAAATCAGTAATTTTACCACCAAAATCTTTTAAATGTTCTTCACAAGTAACAACATTATTTCCTATGAACTTAGGGATCCTATCTCTTATCTCATTGGGGATCACATTAGGGTGACCAAGAATTCCTTCAAAGAAAAGAGCTATGTATCTGTCCATGTGGATAGACCTCCTTTGAAAATTCCCCAACTCATTATCACCATTTGGTCCATCAATTCCTCCTTGATGTTGAACAGGTGGAGGAACACTCTGCTTAGGCTTGGCAGTTTGAAAACTTGAGTGAGGACCCATAAGTTGAGTAGCTAAATTAGGACCAGAGTTTTAAACATTTGGGTTGTTTCCACACTTTTGGATCTTAGGAGCACCACCTTGATTGTTCACATTTAGATTAGTAGAAGGATTTAATTGTTGTACTCCTTGACTCACATGTATAGAACTACTTGTAATAGTATTATTGGTAGCATGAAGTAAGGCTATCTTCATCTTCATGTCAACTGTAGCAGCCTCCAATTCCAACTTTTCTAATTATTTTTCCAAGTGGTTTTTAGCCTTCCTAGCTTGTTCAATATCCAAGTCAATTTGAGGTATTCCTTCAAGGTTGGAAATTTTCTGCTGAGGCTCATTTATGCTGATACCAACAACCTTTTGCTTGCCTTTTTTAGGGGCATCTTTAGTAGTTACTTTGAGTTTCACATTTTGTTGATTCTCATATGGGAACAACTGTCTAATGACAGGTCCTTCCTTCTCAAACTCATCCTTGTCAGGGTTTGATATTTTATTTGGGGCTTTACTTCTCAAATCATTAAGGGTACCAAACAATTCTGTATCCATAATTTTTTCTTCTTGATTTAGGCTTTTAGTCTTGAGGTCATTCCTTCTAGTCTCAGCTAGGAGTTCTTCTCTTTCCAATAAGTCATATATCCTTTGTCCACATTTTTCCTCTGCTTCAACTATTTCCTTTTCTTGTTCTTTATTTTTTCTTTTCAAAGCCACAACCTCATCTTGCAACTTATCAGAATCATATGATGTTGTTTTTAGAAATAGAATTCTCTTCTAGTGGAGCAAGATTTTCTTCAGCAGGAAAGAACCCTGTGTCAGTATTTTCTCCATCCCCAAAGGGATCAAAATTGGTATTAGCTCTATAAGCATCAACTGGTCCCATGGGTTGTGCATCTTCAGATGAAGATGACTTCCTTTTTGGAATGAGAATATCCATTTTTCCTTTAGAAGCATGTTGGGAATCATGTTTAGATGCCCCTCTTTTGGACCATTGTTTCCTTTAAGGTGTATGGAGCTCTTCTCCAAGATCCTTTTCAAGATTCATTTTGGAATACAATCTGGTATTTCTTTATTAGCTCATCTCACAGAAAAAACAAATATTTCACTATGCAATACTAGAATACAAAGAAGTTAGAGTCACCACCCCTTTTCAGAGGATTAATATATATAGAGATCAAAACACCTTGTCCTATCTCATTTCCTTTAAGCAATAAGAAAATATAGAACTTTGCAGATAGATTAGGCTTGATAATTCCTCACCTGACAACTTTAAGAAAATGATCTTTCACTGTTCATAATTAAAAATATTTTTCATTCAGTGGACTTCCTCTTGACAATAGACAAGGAACCATATTAGATATTTTAGAGTTATCAACTATTCCAACTGAGACAAGATCTGTATCATTTTTAGAATTAGGACCTTCAAACAATGTGCCATGGCAGATAAGTAGAATAAAATCACTTTAATTATTATGAGGAAAAACAAACTAATTCTCAATATTGTAAGGACAAATACTTTCATGATCATGACTCTTAGACCATTGCAAAATCCCCAGTAGAGTCACCAATTTGTTAGCTCTTTTTCTTGTAGAATCAATTACAATAGAAATAAATGCCAGAATCTCTTACACCCAAGTTAGATTCTCACAGGGAAAAGGATAATTAACAAGGATGAAAAATCCTTCTACACTTTGGGCTGCACATACCCAGATGGGTGCACCTTTGACAAAATATTATCTTTCAACAGTTTTTCAATAGTGGATTAAGGATTGGTGATCCTTCTTCTTTTTATGCCATTAGGCTTAGGAAGGCTAACCTACTGATTCAGTATTTAAGGAGTCACTAAGATGAACTGTACTGAATACAATTAGCTAGACATGTACTTGAAATAACATAAATATAAAGATTGATTAAATTTGAGTTGATGATAACAACCACTTGTCAACATTTTGACTAGTGCCTAATCATGGGTGATAGAGTCAAAAAAAAGCATACATATATTAAAGATAACCAATGGAAATACCCTAGATAGACTACCTTACAAACTATCCTCTCATCCTCACACCCCTATATCAAATCCCAGCATAAACCCTAACCCTCTGTAGTCATCTGCAAGATTTAAAACTTTCCTTGAAAGCAACTTACAGACAAGAACATGGCTACTTTATAAATAGTATACTCAAAATGCCTTACAAATTGAACATACAAGAATTAATAGAAAATGCAAGAAGACATTATTGATATCAAAATCGAGATTCCATTGTATTTTATTAATGTAAATTCAATATCAGTACATTCAAAGACTCAAAAACTAACATTCAGACACATTTTAGTAATCTGCCTTGTAGTCTTATTTTTACCATCCCTTTTACAATATTAGAACTTGATACTTATAGACAGCCATAGTCATCTTGGAATCCTTTTGGAAAATAAGGACACAACAAGCTACAAATGACTGGGCTAGTGGACAAAATAGAGTTTACAGATGAAACAAAATTTCAGGCGGATGGGGGTAACAAATCTTTATTATTAGCCATGTAATATTTTGTCCTATGACCGCCTGAATGCTTGAAGTTTCTCTAAGGTGGCTAGGTCCTTGCCATCTAGAAATTGTTCTCATGTTGGTATAGAGGCCCCAATATTTGATTTTTTCAAACTGCTCAACCTCTTTGGTGTTAGTTGTCCCCTTTATGTTTATTGTATCATACTACCAGGGTGACTATTCCATAATTGCTAACCCATGTGGTGAACACCTCATCACTTGGCCAACTAAAGTTGAGGACCTCATCTTTCTGGCTATTTAACTCTTCCTAGTCACCATTAGCCTTCTCAACTTCTACCTCCTAGGATTTAAAAAATTTCTTGGCTTTATTCAAAATATCAATAGTTAGCACAAACTAGCCAGTATTTGCCAATGTAACAATACTTTTTGTCCTACTGGTCAGTGCTTCATTCAATTGTCTTAGACATAAGGCTTCATTCTTTATGTTCCCATCTTCTTTGAACATGTTGGGAAACATGTCATACCTATCCCTGGAAAACTCTTCTCTCAAAATTGTAACCCTCTTTATGACCACGTTCTTCTTGATGTCCAAATTGACCATCAATTTGAGACATTTATGGGTGCTTGTGAGGATGATATCAATATTATTCTATTATTTTGAGAGAGAATAAAAGGATTTTAAATGGGCTGCCTTCCCTTTCTAGTTATTCATTATCAAATCCCACTACTCCTTTTCATCATCATAGTTGCTTATGATGCCTGCAATCTTCTTTCCCAGTAAATAGAAATTAGAAAGGTTAACCTCACTGGCACACCTTTTGAGGTTGGAAAATATTTGATCAGAACATTTTTGTTTCACCAACTCTTCAGCCTCTTTTTTGCAGGGGAATCTTCAAGATCCCTTTTACCTTCTTCTTCTAGCCTTGACTTCTCACTGATCAACCTATTCTTCTCAGCCTCTAATTCTACTCTTTTGGCATCGATGGCTTCTTGTGTAGTGGGACTTAAAGGTGTAGGGGATGGGGCATATGTCACAAATGGACTAAAGGAGGAGGGTTGGTGAGGTTCCTAAGAAATTACCCCTTGGGGCACAAATTCAATCTTTTGTTTACCCTCCAACTCTGCTATTCTTTTATCTTTCATCATTATGAGATTTAAGTACAAACTCATATCTCTCATTCAAGCTAGCGTAGGCCTCCTTTTCTCTCTCAGCTACCTTCACGGTTAAATTGGTTGTTTGAACAACAAGGTTTGCAACTTCAGTACCTAAAGTGTCAACAACCCTCTTCACAATTAGACTGCCTGTATCTTCAACCTCATCATCTTCCTTTATTCTCCTCTTGTCCTTTCTTCTTTAATGCCCAAATGCCTAGAGCTGCATGATCTTCACTAAACTAGGCACCAATTAATGTCCCAGCACTACTCATGGGTTTAGCTTGCTTTCTAACAGCATCAAAGACCACTACATCTGCTAGATCCCACTGAGATAATATGAGAACTCCCTAATTTTTAATCATTTGTCTACCCTCTTTAGGGGTGATCTTATCAAAATTTGATATCATCTCCTTCTTAACTTCCTTCTCTACATCTTCCTTAGCAGAGTTGGGTTGGAATTCTTGCAAATTTTGGCACTTTTGATTGAATTCATCAATGTGGCATCTCCATAGAAATTGAATGAATACCCTGGTTTTAATGAAATTGTCATTAGACAAGAATTCATCACTAGCCTATTTGGTTATAGGATTCAACTCCCTACCAGTAGAACTCTGCTATTGTGAGGTCAGTGGTTGTATGTTTAGGGGCCTCTTGCATCCCCTCTTGTTGCTCTTGAGTAGTAACAACCACTTCACCAGCATTCCTCAACTTGACCAATTTCTCAGCGATGGCCTGATCATCATAGTGCATGGGGGATTGGGAAGGAGAGTATAATTCACTCTCCTATTCTTTTGTTTCCACCCTTTGTCTTTTGGGATAGGGCACCTCTTGAATATCAGTATCTATTGGCCTCTTTCCTTTGTGCTGAAGAGGTTTGTCAACTTTAGGAGCAATAGTAGTGTATCCTCTCCTTTTATACACTACATAATCCCCTGGTGGGACTATTTTACTCTATGGAAATTTATTCAAGACAACAAGAGCCCTTTCTGGATCATTTTCAACTGCTCTCTACCTCTTCTCATTTAGGGTTTGCATGATTCCCTCAAAAATATTCATTAGGAAGTCAATTTTGTAGGACCATGGGAAGAATCCTTTAAAGGATCATAAGTCTTGTCAAAATTTTGTACAAAGTCCAAAGACTTCTTGTACGCCATCCATTTCTCCTTCCTAACTTCCTGAACACCAAGGTCAAAAATATTTCTTATGATATCCTTAGGGTAGTTGAACTAATGCTCTAATATCAAGCATTTAGTCCTCTTCCTAAACATACTCATGATAAAATCTTCATTATCTGCACATCTGGACACAAAAGTGGCTAAATGATAGGGCTCAAAATACTTATCAAACTGTGTCCACCCACCTTTGGTTATGATAAAGTGATGGGCTCTGGTGAGGGTAGGAAAGATATTTCCCTTCATCTTTCCAGTTAGGGCTTCTTCCTGTAGCCCACCTAAATGGCTTATAATTTTTGCTACTCCAATCTTGAGTGGGACTTTGTAGGGTAGCACATAAGGAGTACCTCTGAAACCATAAACCCTAACTACTATAGAAAAAGGGTACAAAATTAGATCTCCCCACTTGTGAGAAATTTTTAACTTTGGGGCATATTCCATAGGCCTTAAAAGCCTCATCATTTCATTGTGAACCCTAGCATTCTGGTTACTCAGTAGTGGTTTGAGTCTAGTTGCAAAAACCTTATCAAAATACACATAACTGGCACCCTTCCTATCCCATGACAAATCTGCACTCCACATTTGAACAGGCAATTCTTTACCATCTTGGAATTTATCCAGTTCCATTTCTTGCTCAAAGAAGTCTGCACTGTTGAACAAGAACATATGCATCATGAGTGAATACCAACCCATTGGTTTCTGTATGTTGCCATCTTGAATTATTGAAAGACCTTCATGCATCTCCTGAGCAATATAAGATGCATAATCAAATACTACTGAAAACTGGGGATGCAGAATTTGAACAATGATCAGCATTATATGGACAGGCATTGCCACATCTTCATCTATCGCCAAAACATTGCACAGAGCACTGTACATCTTTCTGGCCTTTTCATTAAAAAGATCCAACTTGAAGGGTTCTAGTGTCCTAGGCCCTACAATAACCAAGTTACCTATTTTATTGATATACCCCTTCAATTCTTCACCCCTGTAATAGTCCTTTTGATTATGGTATACTTCTTTAAATTATTCAAAATCAATATCATCCATATCTTGAGAGGTATCATTCAGCTTGAAAATCCTTCTGATTTAATGAGCTGATACAGTCAATAGTATATTTCCCTGGGTATCCCTAACAACCCTAGCCACCTTATCATAAGTGTTTTCAATCAAGGTGAACAAATCAGTGTCCATGAACACACTAGGTGCTATTAGTTTTCCCACATCTAATTCCCAAATATTACAGTCTGGGGTAGGGGCATTCCTCTAGCTATAGGCTGTCCTGAACAGAGTGAGGCCATCAAAAATGGTATTGGCATCTTTCGCCCATCTA
This sequence comes from Thuja plicata, assembly GCA_018584345.1. Taxonomy (NCBI): domain Eukaryota; kingdom Viridiplantae; phylum Streptophyta; class Pinopsida; order Cupressales; family Cupressaceae; genus Thuja; species Thuja plicata. The sequence continues at coordinate 131,123 of MU225666.1, forward strand.
CCAGAATCATATAACCCTTCTCCAATTTTGAAGTAGGGATGTGGTGGAACTACCTTTTTAATTTGTGTAGCATCTTCTAAGGACAGTGGCAATTATTGTAACAAATCTTTCCTAACATTCTATTTTTGGTAATCACTCTCTCCAAAAACCTCAACTCTAGGGGCCATTCTAAGGTTTTTTCTTTCGATACTAGACTCAGATTCTAAAACAAAGCTCTAAAACCTTTCTAAACTACAAATTCCACCACAATTTGAATGCTAGTGAATCAATAAGCTTACCCGTTCTGCATAGAAGTCACGTGAAGCTAATTTTCTCTGCAATCCCATTTTTACTTGAATGATTTTGATGAATCATTGTGACTGCAAGTCAACTTAATCAATTCTACAGCCTTAATCAAATCAATATTTCGAATTGAATTCAACTGGAGTTGTCACACATTTTGCAATTAATTCATAGGCTTCAATTTTGTGGCTTAATGACTCTCTACAACTTATTTTATCAACTTTGAGTTTGAGTTGTTGATTCTGGACATCATTCTATGCATCCGATGGCTATCTTAGTTTCCAAAAAACAACTATCCACCAAGGACATGTGTTACCACCGCTTAATCAGTTACTCACTAGATGTTGAGCACTTTCTCTTTAAGCAATTAAGCGAGCCGTCAGATATGAAACAACTTAACTATGGTTTAAGTTCTTGCCAACTCTGAATGCCCGGGTTCACCAGCTACTAGATGTCATCACTACTTAATGGCTTGCTCGATAGATGGTGTGCATCTTGGGTATAAGACATTAAGCTGATTGTTAGATCTTTCCAGGCTTTAACACCTTTTATACTTGTCTGCAATGGGACCCACACTCTTTCCTAGAGAGGTGTCACCTTCGCTTAATCGCTTGCCCGTTAGATGCCGTGAACTTTTCCTTTAATCCATTAAGCGGGATGTTCGATCTTTTCATACTTGTGCACTGTTTAACTGAGAACCTTTATGACTTGTTTGGCCCCACCAAGGACACGCATCACCTTCGCTTAATCACTTAACCGATAGATGTTGTGCACCTTTTGATTAAGCCATTAAGCAAGCCATCCAATTTAAAACAACTTGCCCACTGTTTAATTGAGAACCTTTATGACTTGTTCGGTCCCACCAAGGACACACATCACCACCGCTTAATCGCTTACTTGATAGATGTCATGCACTTTCTGATCAAGCCATTAAGCTGACTTTTCAATCAAAGCTGACTTTCTTAACACATAAGGTGATGATGTAAAAGGGATTTTTCATGGCGTGACTTAAGAATTATTAAAGCGGTTAGGAATCACAATCTTTTTGTAAAAAGAAACCCATTTAACATGGACACATGACTTGAGGTGACTTAAGTGACCGAAAAAGTAATGTGAAAATAGAATCGGCCAAGATAATTAGGGTTTTTAGTCATTTTCCACCATTTTCAACTAGGTTAAGGGTTTGAACAAACTTTGTAAAGGCATAAGGATAATTTTGATCTTGATTTTGAAGCCTTAGATAGTAATAATGACAAGGGACCCTAGGAAAATTTCAAGGCACAATATAAATAGGAAATAGCACCAACAAGGTGATTGTCCCTATGTTTCTTCCTCCTTTCCTTCTGTTTCCTCTTCACCTTCTTCAGTAACTACAAATTTCATGGTTAGGTCCTTTACCATTTTGTTCTTCTTGTTTACAATTTTCTTGACAATAAGATCTGATTTGAATTTTGGTTTGGCTTCTTCATAAGTGCCAAGTCTTGCTTGTTTTCTATCCACTGGTTCATTCAATAGTGCCTAGATGCACTTATTAGCTTGTCCTATTTTGATCTCATAATTTAATGGTTACAACCAAGATTTTCTAGGTACTACTGGTTTGATATAGGTAAAATCAATATCTACCATAAAACATATGTCATCCTTGTGTTCTCCTATCAAACTCTCAGGTATCCTTGTTCTAGCTTGCATATTTTCATTAAATCCTTTGAAATACTCATTCATTAGGTCATCAAAATCTATACCTAATGATTCTATGTGCTCACATATCTATATGGTGATTGGTTTTCTTGTGTCCCATACTACTTTTCCTATGGAAGGAAAGTATTCCTCAAAGTAAAAGAATATGCACATAATAAGAGAACCAAAATTACAAGTGTTTGTCCTTGATGACCTTATGGTGTTCATGTTCTCAAGTTGAGTTAACAATATTTCTACAAGATCCATCTTCTTTCCTTCTTTGATGATCTTCTAGGTTGTGCTCATAGCAGTGCTTGCTATGCTATTCATTTTGTTGGCCTGAAATATTTGATATCCTATCACACATGCACCAAACTTAAGTTCCTTGTCAGTGATGGTGTTAACCTTGAGACCTCTTTTGTTTGATTTTGCACCTATCAACTTTTCTACTTCCTTCAAGGATGGGTGCTTGTGACCTTTTGGCTTGTTGTTTATGGGATATCTAGTAACTGCATGAATAACATCTTTTGTTATTCATTTAGGCTCATCAAGCCACAATGTCTGGTTATGCATTCTGCTAAGAACTATCCATATCCATCTCATCTTAAAAACCCTAGGAAAGTGTAATGCATTTATCAGACCTTTCACGTCCAGATTCTTGTGCTCTTCTTTTAGGTTTCCAGTTTCATCACATAGTTCCTTATAGGAATTGTCTAGGTCTAGATCTCCTAATTTCAAGATCTTACAATGTATATAGGACCTTATATCCTCTACCAGCAAAACCCTAGGTGGGATTCTAGAGAATGCTCCAGAATCATTGGGTTACGATGCAATTTATGGGCGTAACTTGTATTTAGGTTCAACACAAGTACTATTTCTAGTAAGATTAATTGTTTTATTCTTATCCTCTTTCATGTTTTTTGTTCTTAAAGTAGATACCATCGTATTTTTAAATTTAAGGCTTTTCGTAACTTTAAATAGTGTGGTCAATGATTGTAGGTACTTACTAAATCTCTGTGATCTCTCATGAATCTATTGAGTCATGTTGAATCTTTCTAAGGTCACACTTCAATCTGCTCTTCAATCACTCTGCTTAGCTCTAATTTCTTGCTCAAAAATTATGGGTGCAAAATGAGATCTTCCATCACGCTTTTATAACTTTTGTGCCCTAAGTTGTCATTAATGCCCAAAAACTTGTCTGTATACAAAGACTGAGTTCATCGATTGAGGCATAAATAACATCGTTGATGTAGGTGCAAAGTTTTAGGGTAGCTAGCATCTTTGGTGATTTCACTAATGATTGTCGGTAAATTGGTGATGACAACTTCTATCAACTCAAAGATCACTGATGTCTATCAGTTTACACGTAGTGACTAGGCTTTTGTGTAATGCCCGATACATTTTCGTAAGTAGTGTCAACTTTATTGTGTGTGTTCACCGATGCTTATTTGTACCCATTAACCAATGGAATTGTTTTCAATAATATTACAAGTAACAATATAGTGCATATTCAATAATGCTAATTTTGTCAATATGATCAATGTGTAATGGAACTGATGCATAATATAACTTGTCATAATCTAGTTCCATACTTACTTGTGCAACTTAGTTGGGAATGGTGATGCCACTAGATCCATTGGATGGGGTGTTGTCATTTGCATTGCTTGTTCCAGCACCTTCATTATTTGTAGCTTTTCTCTACATCTTGTTTCTCATATTCTTGATGTCATCAATGGTGTTTCCATTGGGATAAGTGCTTGTGTATGTTAGTCGGTCTTTGCAATCTTTTACCACATGTCCAACCTTATGACAATGCAAACATGCCATGCCTGGATTGGTCCCTCCTCTTGGTCTTCTAGTCCATTTTCTCATATTTTTGGTAGATATATGACCATACCTTCCACATGCTATGCAGTTCACCCATGTTTTATAGTCCCAAACATATGAGTTATCAATTCTTGTCAGTTTATAGCCGTTATCAGGTTCTTTTGGTGTCCATTCTTTCTTGTTCTTTTCTAGAACTCCTGATGCATATGTCCATTCATTTTGTAGGTAGGACAGTATTTTTCCATTTAGGTTTCCTTCTTTGGATTTTTCACCTTGGATCTGCATTCAAATGCCTTGTATCTTTTCTTGTGACGTTTATAACAATTACCAATGGAAGTAGATTGTGATTGAGGAATACCATTCATTTTGTTTTCGCAAATGTTTGAGGTCTGGCCTAGTTTTCCACAATGATTTCATGCCAAATTCTTGGTTCTTGGATTTGCATAAACATTCCTTTGATCTTATTGATTAGATGATTCTCTATTGTCAGTGTACCCTATTCCTGTGTAGTTGTTGACTCTTCTTTGTCCCTCAATGAAATCATCCATTCTTTTATTTCTATCTTTAGCTTTCTTTATTAATTCATTGTGCTGATTCTAAATTTTGACTTCATGCTTTAGCTTCTCATTCTCTTCTCTTAGCTCACCAATGATCTGTATTCTTTCAATGAGTTCAGTATTTAATCTATTTGCTTCTTGACTCAGAAGAATAATCTGATTGGTAATCTCATGGTGATGATCAGTAAATCTTTGAATCTCTAATTATTTTTCTGGTAGCTTCTCTATAATTTTACTCTTATCATTAATAGCCAATGTTCTCTCTGATTCAGCTTTTCTTGAATCATTCATGACATCAATCATTTTTACCATCTGAGTCTCTTGACCGATTTGTAGCATCTTGATTTTCTCTATCAGATGTAGATTGACTTCTTGTAGACTTGTGATTTCTTCTGCTGATGTGTCTGATGCTTTTCTTGTTGTTGATTTAGCTGAGTTGAAGTAATCTAGGATCTCCTCTTCTTGATAATCTTTCTCATTAAGTCTAGTTTCCATAATCTTTCTTTCATCAAGAAACTTTCTCATGCTTACTCTCGCCTCTTTGTACTACTCATAGTAAATTTGAATTTGTAACTGCTCATTCTCAATAGTCTTGTCCAGTATGTATTTTTCCATTGTCTTGTTCTTTTCTCTTAAGTCTTTAATCTTTTCAAGAAAGAGACATAGCTCTGATACCAATTGTTGGAATTAGTGGAATGATGTACTGAGAGGGGAGGGTGAATCACTACCTCTAAATTTTTTTATGTGATTAGCCCATCAACCTTTGTGTCATCAGATTTGTATATTCACCTATCTATCTATTCATCTTTCTTTATGTATGTGAAATCATAACATAAGTTATTTACATATGTAAACATTAAATAAACATTCATGAAAATAAATAACACATAACACAAGATATGATATTGCAGAAAACTCGTGTTAGGAAGTAAAAAATACGGTGGGGATGTCACCCACAAAAATTCAATATATACAGATAAGAAGGGAGCCATTTAAGGCTTACAATTTGATCACTTCTGATGATCTACCCTATTAGGACTATTAGAGTGGAGACCTATTAGGATCTACTCTGTTTGAAGCTTTAGCAACATGTTAGGTGTGCACTCTATTAAGAGATTTATCAAGAACTATTAAGTCCACCTTCTACTAAAGGATTTATGATGTGATGCACTTGTTAGAATGCAACTACATTATAAATGTTGATCTGATAGTATATGCAATCTCTAATTTCTTATAACAAATCCTATAAAGCTTACAATGTATATGTAATCACCTTGAGTGATTGAATGATACCTTGTCTCTACTTGTCAGTAGCCTTGTCTGTGTTCTTGAGAACTGATATTATCTATTTTTGAACTTTGCAAGAATTCACTTCCACTTCTTAGATGCTCTTCATGGCTACAATCATTTATTAACTCATTACATATTACAAATGATTGAACATCTATATATACTAGTTTCTAGGTCCATTCTTGATTCACGCTTTTCAAATTAACTCTAGATCCAAGGTTTACAACTTGACCTTGATCTTTTGTTAGTTATTTTTTAGATCCATTAGGATTCTTTAAAACAATTACAAATGATTTCTTGACCCTCAAGTGATTTTTCAAAACAAATTAAAACTCTATAAATAGAATTACAATGTTTTATCTGACGTGGAAAGTCAGATCCACTTTTTGCAAGTTCTATAACTGACTGTCGGTTCTGATGGTCGGGCTGCTCTGTCAGTCTATCAATTTTATTTCATTCTTTGCTTTGTCAGTCTTCTTCTTCATCAGTGTCCCTATTTTTAACTATTCATTAGGTTCCTTTCCTTTTCTAGTCTATCGGTGATGTTAAAAAAATTGTACCATCAGTGATGTCCTTTATGCTTTGTCGTCAGTTCAACACTTGTTAGTGTTCGTTAGAAAATTCTATACTTAGCATTTTCATGTCAAGAATTTTCATCTTACCAGTTATGTAGTGTGTTTTCTGTCAGTTATGCCTATACCAATGATCTTTATGATGTTTTTCACTTAATTATACCAATGGAAAAACTTAATGTCATCACAAGAAACTAATGCAATTGAGGCATTGATAAATGATCCATTAGATAAAACACAACCTAAGTTTGGAACTTATGAAGAAGCCAAAGAAACAATTAAAATTGGCTTAGTTGTGAAGAAGATTGATAGGAAGAAATACATGATGGTTAAGAATTTTAAGAAAATGATATCGGTAATAGAAGAAGAAACTAAAAGGGATGAAAGAAACTAAGGGTCAATCACCCGTCGGTTAAGCTGAGAAGGAGAGTTACTCAGAATCCATAGAGTCAGATACACCACTACCTCCACCAACAAAGAAGCCAAGGACTACTATTTGATCCAGGACTAGGAGTCAGAAAACAAAGGATGCAATTCCTTCATCGATTAAGAAAGGTCAAGTAAGGACCTACAAAAGAAAACCTCTAACCAAAAAGACCACAACACCAAAGAGGAGAAGGAAACTAATCCTAAATAAGGAAGACATAGAGGACATAGAGAAGGATGAATCCATCCAAATAGAAAAGACTAAGATTCCTAAAACTATTGATGAGATATGTGATTCAATTACAAAAAAGGTGGCTTAACCAACATCAAGGTAAGAAAGTGGCTAACATTAGAGCCCAAACATTAGAACAGGGTTGAGGAAGCACTGATAAAAGAAATGATAAACTTTGAATATGTACCCATATAATTTGATGAAAAAATGCCAAAATAACTACATGAAAGATTATCTGCCAGATGGACTTATGCATTAAATAATGAGAAGGAGATAAGGGAAAGAGTCCTAGTTTCTCTTATTCCTTCTGAATAAAAAATGGAATAAATCTAGGAGATGATGGAGAAACATACAAAGGATTTCTCACCCAAGATGTGAGCTTACAAGGTTCTTCAGGGAAATCTTATAGAGCTAGAAAAGGATAATAACAAAATTAGGAGTAAAATACTCAATAGACCTACTGAGGAGGCAAGCCCTAAGAGAAAATTACCTCTCACAAATGAGCCACACAATGATGCCTCTCTGGCTAAACTTAGCCTAGAGAACATACTCATAAATGACACAGAGGATGTCACAACAATAGAAATGGAGAAATAAGAATTGAACACAACATGCAACAAGGATATGGATTTTGCTGATGAAACATTGACAGACAATACTATGGACAATACTATTATTGACATCACTGATGATCCTGCAAATGAGGTAAATAAAGTTGAAGATATTACTATTACATCTGATTAGCCTAAGGATCAAGATAAATCTATTAATGCTACACAAGTACACATACCGGGCTAGATGCCATTATTGATCAAGAAATTAATATAATCTCATAGAAGGAGAAGACCCCTAAGCCTAATACAAGCATACCCAAGGATGTAGGAGAAGGAGAAAAGAAGGATGCAATCGATGAGTAGGTAGTCTTCACTGAAGAACAAACAAATGGTGACCAAACAAAAGAAGATGCACAAATTAAAGATAAAGAAGAAGTGCAAAAAGAGAAAGATGAGAAAGATAAGATAGTTGATACCACACTGAAGGAAACCAAAGGTGAAGTTGTAGATACAATCAAGGTAGATAACGAGACATCCTTAGACAACTGGTAGGAAAACACTGAGCAATAAGAAAAAGGTACAACACCATAGAAGCCATCTAGTAGAACATCACACCAAGCATAAAATTTGGTTATGGTTTTACATACAGGTGCATCACAAAAGAAGAAGAAGAAAACTGAGAAGAATAAGTTGGAGATCACACTTGAAAAGATCATAGAAATACCAAAGTGTGATCCAACTACTTTAGATTTTGAATCACTCTGAGAATATGTAGAAATCTATCAAAGGAAAGATTTACAAGAAAATCTTAAGAAGAAGCATCGAGAATCCATAGTACTAGAGACCACAAGGGATATCTTGAACTAGATAGCCCCCTACATTGATGTTTATCACAATGCCCCCATTCTAGATCAGCTTGATGTTCTCACCAATTCCATCACAATATAAAATCTAGATGTAGAAAAGGTGATTGAGGAATGAGTAGAACATAAGTTTCAATACAAACTAACATAAAAGATCAGCCAAGAAGGGGTAGAAAATAAGGTAAAGATTTCAGAATTATCAAATGAATTAGATGAAATCTTTACTGAAGTTGTTTCCTTAATCCAAAAGCTATGCACTCTAGAGAAATTTACAAAGGATAACAATGATAAGATTGTAAAGATCGATTTCGATCTGAATGCAAGTTCTCAAAGTATAACCACAGATGGAAATGCAATCAAATTGCATTATGAGAAGATCATAGAGATAAAAAGGTTAAGACAAGAAATTTGGGAAGAAAAATCACAATTTTGAGAAGAGGTCACTGAAATACAAGCTCTACTATTACCGAACCTCACAGTTCTGCAACAACACCTAAGTTTGGCAAGGCAACTAATTTCCACCCCTGAGATGTTTGTAGTAGACAACATCTACGACATGCATGCTAGGATCACATTAGAGAATATTGATCTTGAGGATCTCAAGGAGAAATGGGAGAAGGTTATGGAGGAAATGAAGACTTCTCAATCTCATATTTTTGATAAGATATAGGTATACACCCTTTCCCTTACTATCAAAAAAGGGGGAAAAGGAAAATGATATGTACAAAAAAAACGTAAAAAGGGGAAAAGAAAAATATAGCACAAAGGGAAACAATAAGGTGAAAAGGAAGAGATAGTATACATACAAGTGTACATACACATATACTATACTATACCAACATATGCATAGGGGGAGTCATGAAATGACTAAGTAATATATACATGGTGTACATACTAAACACTTTAGTACTTTGCACATATCAATTTTTGATACTAATGTCAAAGGGGGAGATTGATGACATAAGTTTTTCCATTAGTATGCCAAAAAATATTACTTTTTATAAACCATTAGTTACACTACACTGAAATTCACGTTTTCAATTCAAACCAAAAGTGCTAAGCAAGGAGAAACCCGATGACATAGTTTTGAAGTGTAAACTGAAAGTGCAACCTGAACATGATAAAGTGGAACCCGATGGGAGTAAACCAACAGTGGAACTCGACAAGCATAATCCAATGCAAATCAAGAGAACATACAAGAGAGAAACCTAATAGATAGTTTAAAAAAGGAGTACTGAAAGATAGTCAAACTGATTTTAGAGCAAACCGAGCATCAGACACTAAAAGTCAGTTGTATCCCAAGAAAAGTGGATCTGACTTCCATGTCAGATAAAACAACTATATTCTATATTTAGAGTTTTTATTTGTTTTAAATCCATCTCTTTGGGAACAAGAAACATTATTGTAATTGTTTTAATTAGTCTAACTGATTAAAAACATGCAAACTAGGAGATCAAGGTCAAGTTGTTAAACTTTGATCATAGAGTTAAGTTTGTAATACTTGAAACTTAATTAGGTCAATCTATGTTATAAATATATGTTGTAAGCATTTAAGAAGGATATGGATGAGAGGATGATTCTAGCCAACGTGCACATCTATCGATCAGACTAAGATTTTCAAGAAGCATAATAATAAAAGATGAATTTGGTTATCAAGAACCAAGAACAAAGGATACCGAGAAACAAAGGTATTAATCAATCACATTAGGTGATACATTTATGCATGTAATCTTGAATGGATCTATAATCAGAAATTTTTAGATTGCATACACTCAATGAGTATTTTTTCTACATTCTAAAAAGTGTAGCAAATAGAAGAAATCCTTTCAAGAAAGGTGGATTTAACAATCCTATTGTAAATCTCTTAACCGAGTGCACATTAAATAGTGTTTCTAAAGCTCTTAACAAAGTAGACCTTAACCAGTCTCCACATAATACTCCTAATAGGGTAGATCATCAGAAGTGATCAAATTGTAAGCCTTAACCGGTCCCTTCTAATCTATAGATAGTGAATTTTTTGTGGGTTCCATCCCCACCGTATTTTTTACCTTCTAACAGGAGTTTTGTATGTTACCATATCTTGTGTTATGTGTCAATTACTTTCATAAATGTTTCTATGAATGTCTACATACAATTAATATTATGAATTGATATCACATGCATAAATAAAAAATAATAGATATGATCGATAAAGAAAATATTTGATTACATAAGGATAAAGGTTAATTAACTAAAATTTTTTTAGGTACTGAATCACCCCTCCCCTCTTAGTACACACTTCCCATTATTTCCAACAAATAAGACCAATTATGAAATCAGATCACATAAGCCATCTACTTTAGCACATGCTTTCAAAATTGCTATAACTATTGAGAATGATAGGAAGGCATCTAACATAATTGTTAAGACGGACCCTTGATTATTCAATCCTAAAGGTCCTAAGAAATACAAAGAGGAAGATAAATTAGATAAGCTTATTAATATGATGAAAAACTTCCAAACAAATAATGGAAGAGATAAATTTAAACACAACCAAAATAATTGACCATAATTTAGAAGTGACAAATATAGATTGCAGGACATGCCTTATAGCACAACATGGAGGATGGAAAACCAGTGGACAAAAAATTGCATACTCCTGATCTATTGTCCAAAGGAAACCATATGTTGGAGGAAAACCCTTGGTGTGATGTATGTAGATTTCCTCATGCAGTAGGGAAATGTTTAGTAGCACAAGCTATTATAGAATCAGATGAAGAAGATGATAGTCCTCAACCTATTTCTTATGCATTATCAACAGATCCTATGTTGGAATATGATGATTACAGTTCTTTAGATGAATACTACTATAGAAATGACCTCAACCAAATATACCAGTATGGGGATTATCAAGAGGGAACTTCAGGGTTAAGAAATTTGATAGAAGAAGAAAAAAGAGCATATACAATAGCTGTAGTTGAAGAAGAAAAAAGTAATTATAGATTAAGGAATAGAATAGTGAATGCATAACAAGGGAAACCTGAAGGGAAATCTAGTAAAGCATTCAAGAAAGACCAAGGAAGTGACCCAAAGAAGGTTAAGCACAAAGAAATTACTCAAGAACAATAGCTAGAACCTTGGGAATTTCCAATAATAGCAAAAGAAAAGGTGGTCAGTAAATCTCTTCCTAATGAATGTTCCTTTATGTATAATGGATTATCTCTGATTACAATATATGTTCCTTTTCTTGAGATAATTAAAATACTTGAATGAAAAAATGAAGCTTTGAAAATATTGTCTAATGTAAGTAATAAGGAATATCTTAACCAATAAGTATAGTATCCTCTAGCTATTTATCTAGGAACTACACTAAATAAAAATGGAAATCAAATTGATCCATTCTATCTTACATTGTTGATAAACAATAAATTGGTGAATAATTGTATGATAGATTCTGGAAAAACAGTAAATATTACACCAAATGATGTTATGAAATAATAAGGAATAAATGTTGATACCACATTTGGTAGATCCTATGCTATGGATAATAGATCAATTCTTGTTGCAGACATAATAAAAAAATGTTGAATTCAAATTTCATATATGTCTTGAAATATCATATAAAATTGATATTACTATTGTTGAAGTCCCTGCTAAGTATGGAATGCTTATATCCAAACAATGGTCTAGTTTAGTAGGAGGTAGTATTCAATTATATATTTCTTATGATTCTATACCAATGAATGGAAGGAGTATAAGAATTGACAAGGAGGCTCAAAGTCCATATATTATTGAAGACATGGATCTAATCCTAGTCACATATTTCAATCACTCTGATATGGATAGATTTTAGGTGAGTATTTCAAAAGATGAAATGTAACATGCTGAATCTATTAGGTTACATATAGAAGTAAATAATAATACTGTTTGGAAGATTGATGCAAAGTGGGTAGTAGGAAGCTTCCAAATGACTCAAATAGGGCAATGCACCCTAAAACTCCAACTCTCTAGGCCAAAATGTTTCACACTTATCACAAGTGTGGGAAAGGACTTGGTTAAGGTTATCACAACCCCAAAACCCCAAGGGAAACCCAATCACTAGGTTTCACTAATCGTACAATACCAACCACCAATAGTGGCTTAACAAGAACTTGACCCAATTCCTCAACAATACCCTAAAAGTGATTGATAGGACCAGGGGTGACCTATGCTCATAGATATAGTCTATTTAGGTCCCTAAAAAATAGTTCCAATAGTTTTTTCACTCACTTGCAACCCATATGACATGGTTGCTTCACAAACCCAAGACTAGGCTTGTAGCCTTTTCCCAAAGGAAAATTGAACTTAAATGAGATTATTCCACATAAACCACAAATTAGGGATTAAAACACCCTTTATGGCCCAGGAATTAGGAATTAAACCCTAAAACATGGAACTAAGAAAGAGATAGGATGACACACCAAATATCTTCTATAATTAGGGCTAATTAGGCCTCCACTTGCACTACAAGTGCCTTTTGAATGCATCCAATTCCAAAAATAATGATTTGATCATGTGAGGGTGTGTAAAAAGGTCTCCTCCACCAAGTTAGGGCTTCTAATCAATTCCCAAATGAGAGTTATGATTGTTGTCCTAATTCTAGATTGGTGCATACATAGTGATATACACCTAGGGCATCATTGTAACTCCATCTCCCTACATTTTGGAGAACCTATCCTGAAAAATATTAAAGAGAATCATATAAACATGCTTTCCACCAAGGGTCATTCAATTCCCATGGTGGAAAGAGGAATTACACTCAATTTTCTTAGAAACCATGATTTAGGGCCTACAAACTAGGCAGTGAGATTGTAAATTCAACATCTTTTAAACTATGATTGATCAACACATGAAAAAAAAGGAAATGGAAGAAGGTTCACAAGAAAAACTCTTGATGTTATATTTTCATGCCCTCCTGTCTGTACCAATCTATACAGATCGACTATTTTTTAGGATTTACAGAGAAATGGTTGTATTTTATTGATTTCAAAATACCAAATTACATGATTAGCCTACCACCTACCTAAAGGGGATTTTTTAGGCACTCCCAATAGTTACATAACATATTTGAACTTATTTATCCATTTGGGAGTTGTTTTACAAAAAGTTGTCAATTTGATCAAAAGTTGCTTGACAACTTTTGAGCAAATTTTACATATTTTGCAAATTTGATGACCAAACTTGGTACCAATGTTATTTTTGTGGTCCCTAGTGGATCCAAATATGAAAAACCTAAAAACAAAATATTCCTATGGTTTTGGACCATTAATGACCAATAGTTGGCCAAGGGCTCACAAGGTGCCAAACCTGGAACTATGGTTTGTTGACGAGACTTTTGTGACTGGGTCCACCAGCAGATATAAGTTGTCACCGGGTATCAAGGGTACCGTCCAACTTCACCTGCAAAGGTTATCTAGGGAAATGATATTCCCTGGGCCTCCAAGCACCTGAGTTTCAAGTCTCGACGATGCGGGGCTCGGTTGGGAGATGTGACTATTTTTGAGGGGGATAGTTGGTTTCTTCAACTCGTTCTCTCCAGGGATTCAGGAAGGTGGGGTTTCTCCAAGAATTCTACACTTAGAAAATAAACTTAAAAAGATCCTGTAGGGTTAGAAGTGTTTCATATGCCTATAGTTATGTTTAAACATTCAATACATTGATAATGCTCTGATATACTACACTAAATACTGAAGAAATACACAACCATCATTTCATATTTAATCAGTAGCAAGGGAAAGGAGGTCGTTAATCTACTTAAAAGATTAGAGTAGAAGACATGAAGAACATTAAACATAAAATACTGTTAACTTAGAAGACAAAGTGTCAACAACATCATTGCAAAAACCATCTCTTCTTCATTAACATTCTTTCCAGCAAGCGCTGGTGCATGGTACAATGGCGGCTCCAAGGGAGCATCTAACTACTGAAACCTTTTAAGATGAAGGATCATTGAGCTCTACAACTAAAATGAAAATACTACTTCTCTATTACTATGGACTGCAAAATCATCAATTTTGCCGACCCTTGGAAAAGGGCCAGACCTGCTACTTATACACATTTTCTTCTAACCATAACCCTAACCCTATTTAACATCTCACCATAAAATATATTATCCAGTGGCTGGTACTACCTGCATAAATTTACAAAATACCTCAAGATGGAGAAGGTCTAACATGTCAGAAGAATAAGACAAGAGGATGGAGTGGAAGAATCAACCTTGAGAAGAGAGCTGGGAAAGAGAAGGAAGAAATTAGATCCCCTGGGAATTGAGGCTACATGCCTCATAAATGGGAAATGCGGTGCCCTATCTCCAATGTGCTAGGTGTTCTTTTGAATTGGCTCCTTGAGAAGACCAACTATCTATCTGACGTGCCTTGATGTAGCCAACTACCCTCTAACAATCTTTATTAACCACTTTTGAAAGTGACCAGTCGGCCTCGGGGACCGCGACACAGATCACTTGAAAGAATACAAAAATGTAGGATCTGGGACTCCAAGATCTGGGAACTTGCATTCCAAAAGAATAAAGAATATATAAATACTTGGGTTTTCTCTAGCCCCTGAATAAACTTTATTTCTACTTGTTATCGTTGAAGGTCTGGAGAAGGCGAGAGATTTCATCCTCATCAATCTCTTTGAGGTCGGACTACTGGTACTTTTCCACCTTGATTTGTTCTCCTAGCTCTGGAACATTCCCTTTGAATTCATCGGCCAATTTTACCATGTCATGACCACTAAGGATCATGCGATTCAATCTTGCCATTTGAGTTCCATCCACTCCCTCTGAGGGTTGATATCTTGACTCTATTAATTCATCAAACTTACCAAAAACATATTCCTCTGGCGTGCATGTGTCAGTGTTTAATGGGTCAGCTCCAGAGACCTTCATGACAAAAGCCTTGTACGAATTCAAAGAATATTGGACCATGTTGATTTTATCATGTAGAGTCCCTACCAGTTGCTTGAGCACCTCCAATGTGAAGTCAAGTCTAGAGTGTTGGGTCCTCACAAAATTGAATGATTCTTCTCCTAGAATCCTAGACTTAGAGACCATTTCCACCCCAAGACCGAGGAGTTCCTTAAGTTATACCTTCCATGCTTCATAATTTTCTATATCACCTTCCCATATGTTGATAATAGTTTTTGCCTGATGCAGAATGTGTCGGGCTGTATACAAGTCTAGGAGGGTGGATACCAAGAAGCACCGGGTGTTTCCTATCTATAGACTGACCCACTCATTGACCAATTGGGCCTTCTTCTTCATTGCTCATAGGGATTCTATGTCACTTTGTGGTAGTGGCACGTCAGATGTGGAGGCCTCTGGAGGAATGGCGTTGATAGGTCGGTTCAACTCAATAAGCAATCCCATAAGGTTTGCAGTCTTTTCCTTTTATGCTTTGAGCCTTTGGGCCTCCTTTTTGTAACAGGCCTCCACAGCTCTGGTCGCTTCTTTCAATAGGTCCACTTCACCCTATTTTCCTCTTTTTCCCAGTGATATCTATGTGATATCATAATCTCCAGCTTCAGCAGTCGCCTCATCAGCATCTGGGGGAGGTGTTTCCACAACTGCAACTATTTCTCCACCTGACCTGGTTCAAAGAGCATGAACCATTTAGGATTTCTTGGCCTTTGGTGGATTTTGGACCTAAGCCATCATCTCTACCAAGGAGAGATGAGCACTGGGAGTTGGTGGAGCTTTTCTTTTCTTAGTCTTGACCAACCACTGTGGCGGCAGGGGTGGCTTATTTTCCAAAGTCTGTTCCTTGGGTTCTTCCTCGGTATCTTGCTCCTGCTCCTCCTCAGTGATGTGAGTCTCACTCAGTTCCCTCCCTTCATCTTGGGCTTTGTCAAAAAAAATTTCCCTGGTGACATTTATTTCTTCTTCCTTGTCCTCTGTGTCTTCTACTTCATCTGGGCCCTCATTGGCCATCCTAGGGGTTTCTTCCTTTTGTCGCTCTTCTTGTTCCTCGGTCTCTGTCGCTGGGATTAATTCTTCCATTGGTGTATCTTTTAGCAATAGGGGAGGTATCGGGCCAAGATTTAATATTTGGGCTGCAGTGATTACCTGCCCAAAGTTTTCTCTAGGGAGTGGCACTTGGAACATGATGGCTGAGGTTACAGTTGCTCCTGTAGGTCTGGTTCCCTTAGCAGATGCCATTTGTTCACTCTACTTTTGTTGTTCTACTCCCATTTTTTGTATCTTTGGGACCTCAGAGGTTATATTTTGTTCTATTTCTTTATCTTCTTCCATCTTCTCTTCCTGCTCCTATGCAGGTTCTTGTTCCAGAGCTTCTTCTTGCATTGGGACTTTAGCATCTATTTTCTCAATGTCCCCCTGTAGATTCCCAAACTCATTGGTAGCAAAAATATCATCAAAATCATCCTATGGGGGAGGATTGGTTGGGACATTTGTAGGCTCTAGTTCCCTTTCTGGTTCTGGGGAGTCAGAGGAAAGGATCTCAACTTGTGGGGTCTGGGACATCCCTAGCTCTAGTTCTGCCTTGGGCTTTTTGTTAAGCCTCTTCTTTCTTCTTGTGACTAAGGGTGGCCCCGCATCCCTTAGTGTTTCTTTTTCCTCTGGGTTCACCCCTATTTCCTTCACCATTAATGCTACTAGTGAGGGGGAAGAAGGTAGACGAATGGGTCCGGCCATAAGTACCAAGGTAGCTAGCCGCGTGATTAACTTTTCTTTCATTTATTGGGAGGCCACCATTGATTGCCTTATTTTCTCTTTTATGGGGACTTCCTACATAGTTGGAGTTGTGGCTATCCCTTTTCCTTTATCTACTCCTTGTGAATAATTCCTAGCCCCTGGGGTTAACTTTGGTATCAGCTGGGCAGCCCAGCCGACACTCCCGGGGCACACCTTCTTGAAAAAGAGGTGGCTATGTTCAACCACATTGTGAGTGAACTCTTCAATAGTGGGCCCTTCCTGGGAATCCCAGTTCACTGGTGGGAGGGACAATTTATTGATCCCCTTTTCTTTGTACTAGGGATCTACCGTGGAGCTGGCATTTGAGAAACCCTCCGGGAATCTCTGGAGCTTCAATTTTTCCATCATTCCTGCGGTCATTCTAACATAATGCTACCCCCAGACTTCTACATCATCTTGGAAATATTCCTAGAAGTCTTCCATGTGATATTGATGGGGCTGTGATGCCCAGGGAAGTGGCACTGCAATCTTTCCATGCAGATCAAAATATTTTCATGCTAAGTAAAATTCTACCAGGTTATAACTCTTAAGCTCATTATCTACTTCTTTGGCGGTGGCCAGACTGCATGAATAATTACCACAAGTGATTGGGAATGAAATATTTGTTACATTCTTTAAGGCATAGAATACATGCAGTTCTATTATCTACCTGCAATACTCTAGGAGAATTATCTTGTCCCCACAATGCTTGGGCAACAAGTAGGGTTTCCCAGAGAAGCCGATCACACTTATGTATGTATGTTGTTGAAATTGTATATAGTAATGGCCATAACTCTGAACCAAATTCATCACCTCTATAGATAGGTAGTATACTGCGTCCTAGGTGGGTGTGAGTAGGTGGTAGTAAATGAAGACATCATTTACCTGAAAAAGACTAGGGAAGCTAGCCTCCCATTGAATCTATGGAAAATGGTCACAAGGGGCCTTCTAGTCCAGGCTAATCCTGAGTATGCCCTCTATGAGTAACCCGTTAGTCTGGGGTCATTGTTGTGCTAGGGCCCAGAGAACATAGGAAGTCATATAAAACTTC
Organism: Thuja plicata; assembly: GCA_018584345.1. Taxonomy (NCBI): domain Eukaryota; kingdom Viridiplantae; phylum Streptophyta; class Pinopsida; order Cupressales; family Cupressaceae; genus Thuja; species Thuja plicata. Next base: position 149,164 of record MU225666.1, read on the forward strand.
TTCTTTTGGACTATCTGAAGGAACTAGGAGTCCACATGGTTTGAGACTATGGCGGCCCAGTCAAAATACTCTCTGCCTATGCTAATACCAAGAAATAAGTAATACATCCACCCAGAGAATTCTTGGGCATGTTATTGCCTGAAGACCTGACATAATGCTATCATCCCCATCTGGATGCATTTTTTAAATTCAGACCTAGGGATTTCCAATTTCATCCTCTTGGGGTCCTTCTTTGGTACCTTGAGCCAATTATTGTTCATGTAAATATGGGCCACCTCATCCAATTTCTTAAATTAGGCCAAGGCATCTGATCGGGTGACCACAGCTGGCTTGTCAAACTGAGGGATTCCCAAGCCCCTCTAGAAGGTATCAGGGTCTAGGGACACCATGGGAGTAGGATACCCAATTGACTCTGGGGCTATGAGCATAATGGCCTGGATAGATGTATTGTAGTGAGCTGCGAGTGTAAGAATAAACTCTAGTGACTGCACTGAGCACGGGAAACAAGCTGCCTTAAGGATCTCAAAATTCCCAATTTTAATGGCCAATGGATCCCTGACCTGCCACTAGATGTACATCATTTTCACCAAGGCCTACATCTCGAGCCATGTCCCGATGTTGGTGTTGGTGAGGAGCTTGACTTTGGACTCAATCTTTGACCCCATGATGATGCCATCCTTTACATATTTCATGCTCATGGGCAGTTTCTCCAGAGCCCTCTCAATTTTGGACCTAACTATTACTCTGGTACCTGCCATAGAAGGAAGTTTCAGACTCCTAAGTGGTGAAGATGCGAATGCTTTAGACATGTTTGAAAGTATGTTGTTCTGGAAACCTGCAAGGCAAGGTGATCATTAGAATGTATAGATAAACAAAAAAGAACTCTGGAGTCCAGAGATCTTACCATCATGGCACCCGCTTTCCTAAAAGGTTAGCTTAGTTTAAAAATCCCAGAAAGTATATATATTTTGTGAACTTAGAATTTTAACCAACATCCAGGTTCGGGGGTTTCATCACACTTAGTAAAAACAGGACATAGGTTGGGCAATGGAAAAAGACCCAGAGTCTGGGGAACTAACCATTGAAAGGAGTGTGCAAAAAGTGAGCTATCAGACATACATTGACACCATGTCGGTATGCAATAAATATAAGTTATGGTGGCGGTGGCGGAGCTAACTATTTGAATGCATGAAAAGTGAAGGCCACTTGGGAAAATTTAAATGTGTGCATGGGACATAAATGAATGGCATGCTAGTTTACAAAGGAGAGAGAAAACCACCTGGTTGAAACCGGCTGAGAGATGAGTTTCAACTAGGCGGTATTCTACATAGAGTGAGCTCATAAATTAGAAACTAGAAACAAATGCAGCACGGTGAGCTCGACAGACCACCAAGTAGGATATACATAGAATATACACTATATACATAGAGTTGAAGGGTATATACATGTGAAAATGGAGGGATATACAACAATATACACCAAATATATATTTATATAGAGCATAGAGGAGGCATTTACAAAACTAGAGAAGGTACAAAGTATTTACAACCTTTACATTACCTACAGGTTATACTACATCTGCATAAAGGGCGGACAACCCTTTGGCAAAGCTGACGCACAAACGAGCGGCGAACCAAAAAGAAACCCAAGACAAAACAACAAAATGAGACCACAAAACCAAACAAAACCAAAAAGTAGGAAAGGAGAGCGAAAGGAAGGCACCAACCTAAAGAAAAAGAAGGGCAAGGAAAGGAAACTACTGCGAATGCTTTGCAACAACTTCTACCATCAGATAATGACCACTTACCACTACTAAACACTCATAATTGCTTGAAACAAATTGGAATGGATCGCACTGGATTTTCACTAAATCATTGTAAAATCACTCTCAAATCACTTAGATTGCTTAAGTGTTTAATCATGGTAAATATGAAGATGATAGGTAATTTCTATTTATACCTGTGAAAAAAGAAAGTTACCTTTTCTTGTGCAAACTTTGGACAGATAGACCTCTAGACTCTGGGCCCAGGGATTCCACGGAATGATACCATCTTAAGAAAAGAAGACATCATGGTGAAGAATCCTAGAGTCTGGAATCTGGTTCCTGACAAAGGATGACCAACTCTGAGACCAGGCCTCAGAGTCATGAGAGACCAACAAAAATGAAAACAAAAACAACACCATGGGGAGGAAAACCCCAGAGAAGGAAAACAAAGAAAAGACAAGGAAAAATCCAAAAGCAGAAAGAAAGAAGAAAAAAAAGAGGGGGACCCAACATTTTTCCCACAAAATGTAGGGATGGGGATGCAGGGCATAACAAATGGTGACTATCTGGGATGAATTCCTAAGTGCATTTGAGAACTACAAAATCTTTGGTTAGCAAAATAGGAACAAATCATTTGTTCAAAGTATCTTATGTGCAAAGAGTGACATGTCTGAGAAAATCTAGCCATACGTGATTTAACCCATGATCCTTTCATCAGTGGTGAAGTGTGTGCTTTGGAAGGAAATCAAGATGATGACCTTTGGGAGGAGTAGAGAAGAGGCACTAAGTATATTAAACCACAAAGTCATCAGATTTTCTCTTTTCCCCTGGAAACCAAAGTTTTCATCCCAATTCTTTTTCTTATCATTTTTGCATGTTTCTGGGTGGGAGGGCGGTACTTCTTTCACCATTAAGCTTAATCTTAGCTAATTTTAATGGAAGTACTTCTTTCACCTTCCTACCTATTTTCATATGTTGAATGGGGGGAGAAAACTCTGGACCCAAAAAGAATCTTTTAGTTGTTCAGACTTGGGTCAACCAACTTAATGCAACCGATCTACCCTCAATGCATCTAATTACTTGTTCCTTATTTTAGTTCACTAATTACCAGACTTCCAAAAATAAACCTAGTGAGGATTATTCATAATGTACAACCAAACTTGTAAAATAACTCTGGAGACTAGACCGATTCCGCCATGCTAACAATAGACTCTTAAGTTCACCATGCTAAATACAACATCCCGAAGACCAGGTGTTATGCAAGGCATTCCAATTTTCACAAAAGGAGAACAAAATGCTGAAACTCAAAAAAAAAAACAAGAAATGAAAACAACCAAGGAAAAAAGGATGGTCCTAGAGGATGGCCAGATGGACTAACTACAAGGCAAGGTACCTCCCAACAAGGCACTGGGAAAGAGATATTTACAAGAGGGAAATTTACATAAAATAAAACTTGGGGAAAACCCACCTCATTCAAAATAATGTTTCAAAAATTGGCCTTTGACAGGAAATGGGACAGGTTCTCCGGTCATGGTGTTAAGGTGATAGGTATTTTCCTTGCAAATTTTTGAAATTAAATATGGTCCGAGCCAGAGTCGTTGGAACTTAGTGTGCTTTCCTTTCTTTTCCTAGGCCTTGTCCCACAATAGGACCAAGTCTAAAATCTGAAAAGCATTGTACTGGGCTCTGTGGTCAAACCATCATTTTACCACTACTTGATGATGTGTGAAATGTTCAAGGGTTGCATCTCATTGTTCTTCCATCCGCACCAAGTTTAGAAGCTGAACCTCCACGATGTTATCCTGGTTGCTGAATTCCTGCGTAAACTGCAAAATTGGGATCTGTAGGTTGATTGGGAACACTGGGTTCTGACCATAAACCAAATGGAATGGGGAGGTTCCCAGGGCAGCCTTAATTCAAATGTGATCCACCTAGAGAGTGAATCTCAATTTTTGGTGCCAATCCTAGGGATTCTATTCTAGCAGGTGTTTGATCACTTCAAGCAGTTTTTTATTCATAGATTTAGCAACACCGTTCCCCTGGGGGTAATAGTTATTGGAAAACTTCAGAATGATCTTCTAATTGCAGGTCCATTCAAGTAATTGTGCTGAAGAAAATTCCAGACCATTGTCACATACTAAAGCAAAGGGCATTTCGAATCTTGTGACAATGTTTTCTTTCAGGAATTTAATAACTACATCTACTGTGTTATTTTTGCAAGCTATAGCTTCAGACCACCGAGTGCAGTAATTAGTAGTAGTTAGGATGTACTAGTGGTTGGTAGATGAGTTGGGGTTAATTTCTTTGATGAAGTCAAATGCCCATTGGGCAAAGGGTCTAGTCTCAAAGACTAGTTGTAAAGGCATAGCCAGGTTACACTCACAATGCGACACGGTTTGGCAAGTGTGGCATCTTTGAATGTGAGTGTAAACATCTTTAAATATATAGGGCCAATAATACCCATCTTGGAGGATTTGATGGGCAATGGCATTGGCTGAGCTATGCCTGGTTCCAAATTTCCCGTGGAATTCATTGATCATCTTCGTAGCTTGGTCCCTGTCAATGCACCGGAGGTACACTCCCTCATAGTTCCTGTGGTAAAGCGCAGAGTTTTTGATCATGTAGTGAGCACTTTTCATCTACAAGGTGTGACATTTATTGGGAGGTAGTCCCTTTGGACATCTATTATTCAATAGTAAGTATACCAAATCCATGTACCATGGGTCTCGAGTGATAGACTCTACCATGTAAGTTTGGCATTCTATATGGGGAGTCTCTTCTGCCATCGCTCAACTTAGTCCCTGGCCTCAGACTATCTTCATGGGTTACATTTCCAAGTCATATTCCTGGAGAATGGCCATCCATTTCCCCCATCTTTCACCCAATTCACTCTACATTATCAGAGATTTCATAGCTTGATCTGGGATGATGGCATGCACCTTGCTCTGGAGAATATAATGCCAAAATTTCTTCACGGCATGCACAAGAGCAAAGGCCTAATTTTCCAATGATGAATACCGGACCTCAGTATTTTTAAAGGGGGAGCTCATGAAAGCTATGGGTTATTCTTCCCCTTTGACCTTTTGAGTTAAAACTATCATGGTGGAATGTGGTGAAGCAAAGAAGTAAATGTAAGATGGGAGGGAGTAGTCTGGACTAGCCAAGATAGGCGCCTCCATTATCATCTATTTGATCTAGGTGAACGCCCACTTTGCTTCAAGACTCCACTCAATCTTGGTATCTTTTTTTATCATTTCATTGAGTGGTTTGACTATCTCAGTGAATCCAGTGATGAACCGCCGGATGAAGTTGATCTTTCTGAAGGAAGACCACATCTCTTTCTTGCTGCTGGGTATTTGTAAGTTTAGTAGGGCTTCCACTCTCTCACGGTCTATGGATATGACTTTCTCGGAGATGATATGCCCAAGAAATTTCCCTTCAGTAAACCCAAATATGCATTTCTTGGGGTTGAGGGATATTACATACTGGTGACATCTCTCATAGATCTGGGCAAGGTGGGTAGAATGGTCATGCCTATCCTGAGAAAAGATGGTCAAATCATCCATGTAGATGATTATGCACCAATTCACAAGGCCCTCGAATGTGATGTCCATAGCCTTTTGAAACATGGCCCCTATGTTAATTAAGCCAAAGGGCATTCTCCTATATGCGAATGTTCCCCACTTGGTGGTGAACACCATTTTCTCTCTATCTTCATACTTAACCATGACTTGGTTATATCTGGGTACCCAGAAAAGAATGACATTATTTGGGATCCATTCACAATCTACAACACCTCATCCAATGAAGGGAGAGGGTGATTATCTTTCTTGGAGGCCCTATTCAAGTTCTAGAAATCCACACAAAGGTGAATTTTGCCGCTCTTCTTTCTTACAGGGACCAAATTGGAAACCCACTTAGTATGCCAGATTGGAAAGATTATCTGGGTAGATATCAATTTCTCCACCTCCTGACAAATCAGAGGCTCGATCAGTGGGTTGACTAGCCATTGCTTTTTCCAAAAAGGCTTAGCATAAGGTTTTAGGGGAATGGTATGAGTCATAATAGATGTGTCATATGTTTTTAAATCCTCATATCCCCATGCAATCACATCTATGTATTCTCAGAGAATCATGAGAATCTTCTCCTTTTCCTCAGAGGAGTAGGAGGTGCCAATATGTATCATCTTTTCTTCACCAGGTTGGCCGATGTTTACTTTCTCAAATTTTCCTCCCTCAGAGGAGGATTACATCTTTTCCCAGCCCCGAGGGTCTAAGTCAAAGATTCATTAAAGTATGACCATTCCCTTCAGGATGGTGTTGGTAGGTAGGTCCATGATCCCATCATCTTCATCCCCATGTCTAGTATCATCATGGTCTTGTTCCTCTACTATCTGGTCCTCAAAGACACCAACATTAGCCATGAAGGCTAGGATGTGCTGGTCATCCTCAAAAACTTGAAAGTGGGTGACATTATTTGGGATGGATGGGGTGGGGATCATCTCAACAGAGAATCTCCAGAGTTGCGAGTCGGCCATGGGCTCAAGTGTGCTGGCAGAAATGGGAAGGGCATCCAGGGCATAAGTTTGTCACTGGGGAAAAAGATCAATGCTAAAGGAATCAAAATCTTCAATAAGACTCCAAGCTCGATAACGGTATGTGGCCAATCTTTTTTCGTGACATGTATATTGACTCTGGACCTATTTTACAATCAACTCTAAATCACTCAGAGCCCAAAGGTGAGTGATCCCTTTCCTTAATGAAAATAAGAACCCAAGGACCAAAGCCTTGTACTCTGTGACATTGTTTGTGCAGTTGAACTATAGCCTGTAGGATGCAAGGAAAGATTTGCCTCATGGGTTGATTAATTCTACTCCGGCCACACAACCTTGTTTGGATCGAGACCCATCAAACTTAAGGGTCCACAGATCATTGCTTGTATTCTAGGGCTGGGGAGAGAGAGTGGTCTTTGGATTTTTTTTGGGAGACTTGGGAGGGGCTTCCTCCCTCACTGTTGGTGCATGGGTGGGGTTTGCCTCTGGAGGGGTCCAAATTTGAGATTCCTAGGGAGATGGCACCAAAGAAGTGCTTCCAATAGGAATACTAGGTCCTGTGGAATCCACTATGTGTTCTTTGTTCTGAAAGGCATCGATGTGCTAGGTAGCAATTGAATGGCAAGGTTCATGCTCTAGCTCTAAATGTTTTTGATAATGTACTTGGCACCAAGTACTAGAGAAGAGCATAGTGGGGGTCACATTGGCACCTTGAGAGTTAACCTCAACCCTCAACTTTTCTTCTAGGTCTTGGGTTCTTTGTAGAACTATGGAATTGTCCCCGGGGCTGAAATAAAATGTTAAGATTTCAAAGGGTCAGTACACCCTAGGAGAAGTCTCAGAGAAGAAGACCTCACTAACCCTCCCAAATTTTGTAAGGGCCTGCTTCATCTGGGGTTCACTTTCAACCTAGATCTTGTTTGATTCTCCTTCCCAGGGGAGCCATAAGTGGGAGAAGTCAGTCAAAAAATACCCATTCAAGGAATTGGACCAATTATGACTTAATAACATCACGTAAGTCTCTGGGATGTCCACCACTTGGACGTCGATTATGCTGGCTATTCTAGGGTCCTGGATAAGCTATATCTAGACATTTTTCAATTCTCCCACCATTTTCATAGTAGTTTTGTCCAATTAAATCACTGCATCATTAGATGGGGTGGGATGAAACTTGAGCTTTTGGCATATGGATAGGGGCATGATGTTGCCCGAAGCTCCAGAGTCTACTAGGCAGTTGTGTATGTTTTTGCCTTGGATATTCAGGCCTAGTAGGAAGGGAGGATCTTTATAGTTTCCCTGGAAGATGGCCACATTAGCGTCCTCAAAAGAGACAGTTTTAGGTAGGTGACTGACAACTTCCAGGTTTCCCAAGATCTTCAGAAGAGACTTCTTCTACTTGGGACAATTCAGAAAAACCTCCATCAAGGTCATGGATATGGTGGTTTGTTCTAACACCTTTGTGATGTTGAACCTTCCTCCTAGGAATTGGTGACTTCCCTCGGCTAGGTCTTTCACTTGGTTAGAGTTAGAACCTTTTAGAGGGGTGAACTAATTAGTTGTAGTATCCTAGGCAGGAGTGTCCTTGGTGGAAGGGGTTGGCATGTAAACTAGTCCTTTACCAGCTTGGCTTTGAGTATTGTATGGAGACCACAGATTGGTGAAGGCATTGGCATTGAAGGCCAAAATTGATTCATTAAAGAATCCCTACAATTTGGATTCTTCTTCATCTTCTTTGGAAGATCCAAAGAAGATGGTCTCACAAGTGAATGCACTACAAGTTAACTTTTACACTGGAGGCTCTAGGGGAGTAGCGTCATGTGATTGTTGTCTGTCTAGCTGGGAGATCATGATGAATTTCTCTAACATGGCATAGTTAACCTCATTGTGGGATCCTGTGTCATGCAATATACACCAATTATTCATGGGCTAGAAGTCTACCACTAGCATTAAATGTGATGGTCCAGCACCACCTTGATTGGTATTTTGGTTCAGAGGCAGGCCTCTAGTGTTCACGTTATTGTTCCATTGCTATTGATTGGGTCAAGGCCTATTGTTGAATTTTATTTCCTTGACATTGTTGTTTCGTTGGCCAGTGAAAATATTTCCTCTTTGGCAATTGGAATTCTAGGGTGCGTAGGACCCTGCCTTCAGTTGAACCATGTCCATAGTTAGGGTAGACAACATTCGCCAGAGGGACTCAACCTCGGCGGTCAACTAGGTGTTTGCATCACAGTGTGATAGTTGATGTTAGTTTCTTGGGAAGGTAGCAGCATTCACCAGAGTCAAGGGCAAAAATCCTCCAACTACAGATGACTAAAAGAAGGGCACTCCGAGTGGTTGTGTCTGCTATGGCTGGTTCCAAGGGAAAACTTCCAGACCTGGTATTTACTAAGTCTGTGATGGGTAAATGTACTGGGATTGTTGGTCTATTAGTGGTGGTGGGGGATTCATTTCCATTATAGGGGCACCTATTGCTAGATTGGGGTTATATCCCCCGACGTAAGCTATTCTATTAGGGATCATGTTGAAGGGTGTACTCTACCCAATCCCGCCTAGGGATTTTTTAAGACCATGGGATAACTCTAAGGCCAGGTTGTAAACTTTTTCCAAAGTGTCTCGATTGCCCATGGCAGTTGTTCTCCAAAGGAGAGTGGTAATGAAGGGGTCCATTGCATTGAGATAAGTTTGTATGGTTGCTTCCAGGGATGGAATGAAAGGGCCCGTGCACTGCATCAAGGTGCACTAGAATTGATGATTGAATGCTGCAAGGGGTTCATTCAGTTCCTTTCTAATGGAAATGAACTAGCTATGGGACCAGGCTGGGTCCACATGTACACAAAAGGTAGCCAAGAGGGCATCCTCCATGTCCTACCAACTATTGATGGAATTGGCAGGAAGGTTTAGGTACTAGTTCAGCTCACCCTATCCCAGGGACAGGGGAAACATTTGGGTCACAACATCTTCATGTTGGATCCGGTGTCAGTTCATGGCATCTTTGTATGCTTGTAAATGTTCTTTCATAGTTCATGAGTGTAAGTGCTCATATCATGGGCAAATCTTCTTTGGGTGCGAGGGTAAGTCATTGATCGCACCCAAAAAAGTTCCCATAGGGGACCCAGTGTTACCAAAGCATGCAGCCATTTGGGGAAGTAGATTTTGGATAGGTTGAGCACTGGTTCCTGGGATTGTCTGAGGGGTTTGGATATTCTAAGGTATGATAGGCCTATTAATAGTGGCTAATGTGGTTTATGGGGTCTGTTTCTTTTGAGTGGGAGGCTCAAGTTTGACAAACCTTCTGGGGTTTGGGGCTGACCTAAGGATTCTTTCAAAATTTTTAGGGGAGAAAGACCCAATCCCACTGAAGGCCTGACCTCTAAAACTATGACTTGGGAAACCTTTGGGAGGTGTAAAATTAGAATCTCAAGAAGGGGATGAGTTCATGCCCTCCTTCTAGTGCCAATTTTTGTTGACAAGACTTTGGTCACAAGGTTCGCCAGCAGATATAATTTGTCACCGGGTACCGGCCAACTTTGTCTGCAAAGGTTATCTGAGGAAATGAGATTCCCTGGGCTTCCAAGCACCTAAGAGTTAGGTCTCGACAGTGCGGGGCTCGGTTGGGAGATGTGACTATTTTTGAAGGGGATAGCTAGTTTCTTCAACTCGTTCTCTCCACGGGTTTAGGAAGGTGGGGTTTCTCCAAGCATTCTACACTTAGCAAATAAACTAAAAAAGATCCTGCAGGGTTAGAAGTGTTTCATCTACCTATAGTTATGTTTAAACATTCAATACATTGATAATGCTCTAATATACTACACTAAATACTGAAGAAATATACAACCATCAGTTCATATTTAATTAGTAGCAAGGGAAAAGAGGTCGTTAATCCACTTAAAATATCAGAGCAGAAGACATGAAGAATATTAAAAATAAAATACCGTTAACTTAGAAGATAAAGTGTCAACAACATCATTGCAAGAACCATCTCTTCTTCATTAACATTCTTTCTAGCAAGTGCTGGTGCATGGTACAATGGCAGCTCCAAGGGAGCATCTAACTACTAAAAGCTTTGAAGACCAAAGAGCATTGAGCTTTGCAACTAAAATGAAAATACTACTTCTCTATTACTATGGACTACAAAATCATCAATTTTTTCAACCCTTGGAAAAGGGCCAGACTTGCTACTTATACACATTTTCTTCTAACCCTAACCCTAACCCTATTTTGAATCTCACTATAAAATATATTATCTAGTTTCTGGTACTACTTGCACCACTTTACAAAAGACCTTGAGACAGAGAAGGTCTAACATGTTAGAAGAATAAGACAAGAGGATGGAGTGGAAGAATCAGCCTTGAAAAGAGAGTCAAGAAAGAGAAGGAAGAAGTTAGATCCCCCAGGGATCAAGGCTACATGCCTTAGAAAAGAGAAATGCGGTACCCTATCCCCAATGTGCCAGGTGTGCTTCTAAAGTGGCACCTTGAGAAGACCATCTGTCAGAAGACCAACTGTCAATCTGACATGCCTTGATGCAACCAACTACCCTATAACAATCTTTATTAACTACTTTTGAAAGTGACCGGTTGGCCTCAGGTACTGGGACACAGATCACTCGAAAGAATACAAAAATGTAGGATCTGGGACTCCAGGATCTAGGAACTTGGGTTCCAAAATAATAAAGAATATATAAATACTTGGGTTTTCTCTGGCCCCTGGAGAAAATTTATTGTTTCTTGTTATCATTGAAGGTCTGGAGGAGGTGGGAGATTCTATCCTCATAAATCTCTTTAAGGCCGGACCGCCGCTACTTGGCCACATTGATTTGTTCTCCTAGCTCTAGAACATTCCCTTTGAATTTATTAGCCAATTTTGCCGCATCATGACCACTAAAGATCATGTGAGTCAATCTCACCATTTGAGTTCCATCCACTCCCTCCAGGGGTTGATATCTTGACTCCATTAATTCATCAAACTTACCCAAAACATATTCCTCTGGCATGCATGTGTCAGTGTTGAATGGGTCAGCTCTGGAGACCTTCATGAAAAAAGCATTATACAAATTTGAAGAATATTGGACCATGTTGATTTTATCATGTAGAGTCCCAACCAGTTGCTTGATCAACTCCAATGTGAGGTCAAGTTTGGAGTGTTAGCTCCTCAAAAAATTGAATGATTCTTCTCCTAGAACCCCAGACTTAGAGACCATTTCCTCCCCAAGACTGAGGAATTCCTCAAGTTCTACCTTCCATGCTTCATAATTTTCTATATCACCTTCCCATATGTTGATAATAGTTTTTTCCTGATGTAGAATGTGTTGGGCCGTATACAAGTCCAGGAGGGTGGATACCAGGAAACACTAGGTGTTTCCTATCTGCAGAGCGACCCACTCATCAACCGCTTGGGCCTTCTTCTTCATTTATCATAGGGAGTCTATGTCACTCTATGGTAGTGGCATGTTAGATGTGGAGGCCTCCATAGGAATGACACTGATAGGCTAGGCCAGCACAATAAGCAATCCCATAAGGTTTGTAGTCTTTTCCTTTTCCGCTTTGAGGCTTTGGGCCTCCTTTTTGTAATGAGCCTCCACAGCTCTGGTCGCTTCTTTCAACAGGTCCACTTCACCCTATTTTTCTCTTTTTCCCAGTGATATCTTTGTGATATAATAATCTTTGGCTTTGGTACTCACCTCATCAGCATCTGGGGGAGGTGTTGCCACAACTGCAACTATTTCTCTTCCTGGCCCGGTTCGAAGAGTATGAACCATCTAGGCTTTCTTGGCCTTTGGTGGATTGTGGACCTGAGCCACCATCTCTGGGAGGGAGAGATGAGCTTTGGGAGTCAGCAGAGATTTTTTTTTCTTAGTCTTGACCAACCACTATGGTGACAGGGGTGGCTTATTTGCCAAAGTTCGTTCCTTGGGTTCTTCCCTGGTATCTTGTTGTTGCTCCTCCTTAGTGATGTGAATCTTTCCTGGTTCCATCCCTTCATCTTGGGCTTTGTTGAAAAAAATTTCCTTAGTGATGTTTATTTCTTCTACCTTGTCCTTTGTGTCTTCTACTTCATATGGGCCCTTATTGGCTGTCCCGAGGGTTTCTTCCTTTTGTTGCTCTTCTTTTTCCTCGGTCTCTGTCATTAGGATTTCTTCTTCCATTGGTGTATATTTTGGAAATGGGGGAGGTATCAGGCCAAGATTTAATGTTTGGGCCATAGTGATTACCTTCCCAAAGGTCACTCCGTAGATTGGCACTTGGAATGTAGTGGCTGAGCTTATGGTTGCTGTCATAGGTCTGGTTTCCTCAGTGGATACCATTTGTTCACTCTGCTTCTGTTGGTATACTACCATACTTTGTATCTCTAGGACCTCAGAGGTGATCTTTTATTATATTTCTTTCTCTTCTTCCATATACTCTTCCTTCTCCTATGTAGGTTCTTGTTCAAGAGCTTCTTCTTGCGCTAGGACTTCAACCTCTGTTTGCTCGATGTACCCCTGTAGATTCTTGAACTCCTCGATTGCAAAAATAACATCAAAATCATCCTATGGGGGAGGATTGGCTGGGGCATCTATAGGCTCTGGTTCCCTTTCTAATTTTGGGGAGTCAGAGGAAAGGATCTCAATGTGTGGGTTCTAGGGCATCCCTAGCTTTGGTTCTACCTTGGGATTTTTGTTAAGCCTCTTCTTTCTTCTTGTGACTAAGGGTGGCCCCACATCCCTTAGTACTACTTGTTCCTCTAGGTCCACCCCTATTGCCTTCACCATTAATGCTACTAGTGAGGGGGAAGAAGTTGGATGGATGGGTCTGCCCATAAGTACTGGGGTAGCCATCCATGTGATTAACTTTTCTTTCATTTGTTGGGAGGCCACCACTAATTGCCTTATTTACTCTTTTATGGGGACTTCCTGCATAGTTGGAGTTGTGGCTATCCCTTTTCCCTTATCTACTCCCTGTAAAGAAGTCCCAGCCCCTGGGGTTAACTTTGGTATTGGCTGGGTAGCCCAACGAACACTCCCAAGGCACACCTTCTTGAAATAGAGGTGGCTATGTTCAACCACATTGCGAGTGAACTCTTCAATAGTGGGCCCTTCCTAGGCATCCTAATTCATTAGTGGGAGGGCCAATTTATCGATCCTATTTTCTTTGTACTAGGGATCTACCATGGAGCTGACATCTGAGAAACCCTCCGGGAATCTCCAGAGCTTCAAACTTTCTATCAATCCTGCAGTCATTCTAACATAATGCCACCCTCAGACTTCCACGTCATCCTGTCAATCTTCCCAGAAGTCTTCCATGTGATATTGATGGGGCTTTGATGCCTAGGGAAGTGCTGCTACAATCTTGCCATGCGGATCAAAATATTTGTGTGCTAAGTAAAATTCTGCCAGGTTATAGCTCTTAAGCTCATTATCTTCTTCTTTGGCGGCAGCCAGACTGCATGAATAATTCCCACAAGTGATTGGGAATGGAATATTTTTTACCTTCTTCAAGGCATAGAATTCATGTAGTTCCATTATCTTCCTGCAATACTCCAGGAGAATTATCTTGTCTCCACAATTCTTGGGCAACAAGTAGGGTTTCCCAGAGAAGTCGGTCACCCTTATGTAAGTATGTTATTGAAATTGTATATAGTAATGGCTGTAACTCTATACCATATTCATCACCTCTGTAGACAGGTGGTATCCTGCATCCTGAGTGGGTGTGAGCAGGTGGTAGTAAATGAAGACATCATTTACCTAGCAAAAACTGGGGAAGCTAGCCTCCCATTGAATCTATGGAAAATTGTCCCAAGGGGCCTTCTTGCCTCAGCTGATCCCAAGTACACCCTCTGTGAGTAACCCATTAGTGTGGGGTCATTGTTGTGTTAGGGCCCAGAGAACATAGGAAGTCATATAAAACTTCTCCTTCTGGACTATCTGAAGGAACTAGGAGTCCACATGGTTTGAGATCATGGAAACCCAGTCAAAATACTCTCTGCCTATGCTGATACCAAGCAAGAAATAATACATCCACCTAGAGAATTCTCGTGCATGTTGTTTCCCAAATACCTGGCATAATGCTATCAACCCCATCTAGATTCTTTCTTTAAATTCATACCTGGGGATTTCCAATTTCATCATCTTGGGGTCCCTCTTTGGGACCTTGAACCAATTATTATTCATGTAAATATGGGTTGCCTCCTCTAATTTCTTAAATTGGGCCAAGGCATCTGATCGGGTGACCACAGCTGGCTTGTCAAATTGAGAAATTCCCAATCCCCTCTGGAAGGTATTAGTGTTTAGGGACACCATGGGAGTAGGATACCCAGTTGGCTCCAGGGCTGTGAGCATAACGACCCATATAGATGTATTGTAGTGAGCTGCGAGTGTAAAAATAAGATCTGGTGACTGCATCAAGCATGGGAAACAAGTTTCCTTAAGGATCCCAAAATTCCTAATTTTAATGCCTAATGGATCCTCAGCCTGCCACTGGATGTAAATCATTTTCACCAAGGCCTGCATCTCAGGCCATGTCCTGACACTGGTGTCAGTGAGTAGCTTGACTTTGGACTCAATCATTGAGCCCATGATGACACCATCCTTTACATATTTCATGCTCATGGGAAGTTTCTCAAGAGACCTCTCAATTTTGGACCTAACTGCTACTTTGGTACCCGCCGTAGAAAGAAGTTCCAGACTCCCGGGTGGTGAAGATGTGGATGCTTCAGACATGTTTGAAAGTATGTTATTCTAGAAACATGTAAGACAAGGCGACCATCAGAATGTATAGATAAACAAAAAAAGAACTTTGGGGTCCGGAGATCTTACCATCGCGGCACCCGCTTTCTTGAAAGGTTAGCTTAGTTCAAAAATCCTGGAAAGTATATATATTTTGCAAACTTAGAAATTTAACCAACATCCAAGTTTGGGGGTTTCATCACACTCAGTAAAAACAAGACACAGGTTGGGCTATGGCAAGAGACCTGGAGTCTAGGGAACTAACCATTGGAAGGTGTGTGCAAAAAGTGAGCCATCAACCACATGTGGATGCCACATGGGTATGCAATAAATAGAAGATATGGTGGCCGCGACGGAGCCAACTATCTGAATGTGCAAAAATTGAAGGCCACTTGGGAAAATTTAAATGCGTGCATGGGACATAAATGAGTGGTAGGATAGTTTATGGATGAGAGAGAAAACCACCTGGTTGAAACTGGCTAAGAGCTGAGTTTCAACCAGGCGGTATTCTACACAGAGTGAGCTCATAAATTGGAAACCAGAAACAGATGCAGCACGGTGAGCTCAACAGACTACCAAACAAGATATACATAGAATATACACTATATACACATTGTTGAATGGTATATACATGCAAATAAAGGGATATACAACAATATACACCAAATCTACATATATACAGAGCACAGAGAAGGCATTTACGTACAAAACCAGAGAAGGTCCAAAGTATTTACAACCTTTACATTACCTACAGGCTATACTACATCTGCACAAAGGGCAGACAACCCTCTAGCAGAGCCGACCCACCAACAGGTGGCAAACCAGAAAGAAACGCAAGATAAAACAACAAAATGAGACAACAAAAAACCAAACAAAACCAAAAAGTAGGAAAGGAGAGTGGAAGGAAGGCACCAACCTAAAGACAAAGAAGTAAAAGGAAAGGAAACCACTATGAATGCTCTATAATAGCTTCTACCATCAGATAATCACCACTTACCACCACTAAACACTCACAATTTCTCAGAACATCTTGGAATGGTTTGCACTGGATTATCGCTAAATCACTATAAAATTGCTTAGATTGCTTAAGTATTTAATCATAGTAAATGTGAAGATGATAGGTAATTTCTATTTATACCCATGGTAAAAGTAAGCTACCTTTCCTTGTGCAAAATCTGGATAGACAAACCTCTGGACTTCGGGTCTGGGGATTCCATGCAATGATACCATCTTAAGAAAAGAAGACATCATGGTGAAGAATCCCAGAGTCTGGAATTCGGTTCTTGAAAAAGGACAACCAACTCCAGGACCGGGCCTCAGATTCATGAGAGACCAAAAAAAATGAAAACAAAAACAACACTGCGGGGAGGAAAACCCTGGAGAAGGAAAACAAAGAAAAGACAAGGCAAGAGCCAAAAGTAGAAAGCAAGAAGAAAAAAAAGGGGGGACCCAAAAATTTTCCCACAAAATGTAGGGACAGGGATGTAGGGCATAACATGGTCTTACAAGGTGGTCCAATGATTAACCCAATATCTTAACATAAATATAGGCCTATTAGGACCTTAATGGAACCCCTAGGTTCCATAGTAACACTTGGTTCATTCAAAGTGCTCCTACACCATACTCCACATGATATTTGAAATCAAGTTCCCAGTTGAGGTTAATTGGTCAACAGTGGTTCCATGTTGTTGGACCTATTCCTCTATAATCCAGGTAGCATCTATTGGAGGGAGTCCTCTCCATTTCACTAAGTATTGCATGTACTTATTCTTCCTTGTTTACTTCAATACTTTGGATTCCAAAATTGTGTCTAACTGCATTGGTTTTATTGGTGGGAGATTTATTACATAGTTTCCATCATCTTCATCTTGTGATCCCTACACATAAGTGATATCTGCAATACACTTATAAGGAGTGAGATCTGCAATATTAAAAATGGGAGAAATTAGTAAGGTAGGAGGCAAGGAAATTTCTTATGCATTTTCACCCATCTTGTGTAGGATCATGCAAGGTCCAATTTTATTCATGTGAAACTTTTAATATCTTCCTTTAGGGAGTCTCTCCTTCCTTAGGTATGCCCATACCTTATCTTCAACTTTCAAATGAACTTCTTTTCTTCTCTTGTCTACTTGTGCTTTATATTTCATGGTGGACTATTGTAATGACTCTTTCACTTCTTTCTGCACTTTAGAGATCAGTTTGGATAATTCCTCTCCCTGTACACTAACTTTTAAATTAGAGGGTAACTCCACCAAATCCAATGGGCCTTTGGGATGAAGACCATACACTATTTGGAATGGTGTCTTTCTAGTGGATCTGTTCATGGAGTCATTAGATGCAAACTCTACCTGAGGTAGGATGATGTCCCAACTTTGGGTGTACTATTTTGTTAGGCATCTCAAGGGATTTCCAAGATCTATTTACCACCTCCATTTGTCCATCTGTTTGTGGGTGGTGTGCTAAACTATAAGTTAGATTTGTGCCTAATTTCTTGAAGAGTGTCCTCCAAAAGTGACCTTGAAACTTCACATCTCTATCAAAGACTATTGTTTGTGGTAGACCATGGATTCTAACTACTTCCTTAAAGAATAGATGTGCTATATGGGAAGCATCATTTGTGCTTTTGCAAGGAACAAAATGCACCATTTTTCTAAATCTCTCCACAACAACAAAAACACTATCATAACCCTATTTAGTTCTTGGAAAACCCATAACAAAATCTATTGAAATTGATTCCCATGGCCTAGAGGGAATTTGTAGGGGTTGATACAGTCCTTGGTTAATGGATACACCCTTTGCTTGCTGGAAAATAGTATAAGACTCTACAAAATTCTTGACTACATTCCCCATCTTTGGCCAAAAGTAACTTCTTTTTCACTAAATCAGTGGTCTTATCTATCACAAAATGTCCTCCTAAGCCACCACAATGTTTCTCCTTAATAATATTTGTTCTCATGGAACATTTAGGAATGCACAATTGGGCTCCTTTAAACAAGAGTCCATTCTGAATCAGGAAATCAGAAAAATAGTATGGTATTTGTCTACCATTTTGGTGCATACCTCAAATTTTTTTCCAAATTATGGATCATCTGCGTATAGGTGTTTTAGGGAGTCAATCCCTACACTTTGAAGTTGTACTTCCTCAATCAATGTGACCCTTCTACTTAGGGCATCAGCCACTTTGTTTTCCACTCCCTTTTTTCTCTTTATGTCAAAGGTATATGCCTGCAACTGCTCCATCCATTTGATGTGTTTGACTCCAAGCTTTTCCTGACTATTTAAGAAACTTAATGCATGGTTATCAGTATAAACAATAAATTCTTTAAGGAGTAATTAGTGTCTCCATTTTTTCAGGGCTTGTACCATTGTATAAAGTTCTAAATCATAAGTAGAATACCTCTTCTTTGCATCATTCAATTTTTCTAAGAAAAATTCTATAGCCTTACCTTCTTGGGTCAAGACTACACCTATAGCTAAGTTGCTTGCATCTATTTCAATAGTGAACACCTCATTGAAGTCAGGGAGCACTAGGATTGGGTATTGGGCCAACCTATTCTTGAGGTATTGTAATGCATTTTTTTCTTCTTTAGTCCACTCAAATCTAGTCGTCTTTCCACCTTTTATAGTGTCCAACATAGGAGCACACACATTGCTAAAGTTCTTAATAAAATTTCTATAAAAAACTGCTAAACCATGAAAACTTCTAAGATCACCTTGGTTCTTTGGTGGAGGCTAGTTGACTATTGCCTCAACCTTCTCTGGATCCTGTTGGTTGTATTTCGTGTTTTTGCTAAAATGCCTGGTTCCTTGCCCTCCCCTCTAAAAATTCTCAGGTGCTCATGCTTATTCCTTGCCAAATTGTCAAAATCCTGATAAACCCTGAAAAAACCCTAGCAACCAAGTGTTAAATGATGCATTTTAAACCCTTAGCCATGTCTTTCTATTTTATCATTACCTTTTTCAGTCACTAAAGGCATGTGCTATATAAAAAGATTAAGTCAGGTCGCTTGATCGCTTAACCCAGAACGAATATGCCAAAACATCTCCTGACTTTGCTTTTACCTTGTGTCCCTTAGTCTCGTTAAAAAACACAATATTCTCTAAGTATCTCGAGACTTAGCGATTTCCTTTTGGTCGGGTTGTCGCTTGATAATCATGTTATAAAGTTTTAAAAGAAACAGGACCCACCTTCAGTCGGGTGATCGCAAGAAAAGTCAACAGGTCAAAGAAATGTCTCCTGACCTTGCGCCTCCTTCATGTCGCGTGATCGCTGGATCAGGACATTCAAATAGTTAAGGCTTTTCTTCAGTCGCATGGTCTCATGATATTTGATAGTTAAGACATAACAGTCACGACCCAGTGACTAACAGTTTCAGGTTAAGTGATTTTCCTCAGTCGGGATGTCGCCAGAATAGGAGTAATGACTCAGACTTCCAGAATACATAAAGTGGATGAAGTAATAGATGACATCTGTCAGAATGATAGTGGTTGTCGTGTGATTGCTAGATAAAGAAAAGGGATCAAGCGATAAGGACACTTAAGTCATGTTACCCTCAGTCGCGAAGTCTCTTGATAACTTAAGGGAATGTGAGTTTCTAAGGTGATTAAAAGACAGCTGTTCAATGAAGAAGTGAAAAGATCTAACGGTGGTCGCGTAGTCTAGTGATAAAAGTTCCCCAGGGAAAAAGTCCTTCTGACTAAGCGATTAAGGTATGTCGCGAAGTCGCTGAAAACAGAGAAAGGGTACCTTTTCAGTAAAAGATTAAGTTAAGTGGATCACCTGACTCAGCGACCAAAGGGTTGTCGTGTAATCTGGGAAAGAGAAATGAGCATCCAGCGACTTGGTGATTACCATGAAATGTTAAGTGCAATGGTTTGTCGCGTAGTCTGGAGATGAAAACTGAGTTAAGGTTAACCCTGCGCGACTAAGATTTTCACATAGTCGCCTGATCGCTAGAGAGACTTGGGTTACCTGAGGTAAAGGAATTACGTGGTCGCCTAATCTGATGATCAGACCATGGTTAAGAGATAATACTTGTGACAAAGAGACTTTATGAGGTCACGAGGTCGCCAGATAAACAGGATCTATAAAAGCGGCGCCAAGTGGAGGACGTGACAGAGAAGATCAAGCCGGCGGCCAATCAGATAAAAGAATTTTTGATTACTGTGTACAAAAGGTAGCTGAGATG
>MU225666.1:196011-208318 GCA_018584345.1 Thuja plicata
ACAATGCAGAGTGTCTATATCATAGATAATTGCGGAAATCAAAATAAGCATATATCAAAGTATAACTAACATGATCATCATAAGAAACTAAAACAACTATCTCATAAGATCCAAAGATAGCATATATCATCCAAAATAGATCAAGTGTCTATACTCAAAGTATCATCCTGATGAATCGAATGTTAAAATGAAAGTAGAACTAGGATGGGGTAGGACAGGATCTCACAAATACATAGTCCAAGTAGAAGTCAAAATCAGACATGTTGTACCTGATAATGTTAATAAATGAAAAGTTTTAAAGGATGATAGAGATATAATTAGATTTTTAGCATGTGAGAAAGAGTATGAAGATCAAATGATAGAATTAAATGCTCATGTTGAGATAGAGGATGGGAAAGAAATGATGTTTGGGAAGGAAGTCATTCATCTTAAAACTAATAAGGTCCCAAAGGATCTTGCAGCACTGGAAAGGTTGTTTGATGATAAAGACTCAAAAATGTATAAGAAAAACACTAATATCACAATGGATGAAGTAGATAAGATAAACTTGGGAAACAAATAATATCCAAAAGAAATATCTTTGGGTAAAAGCTTAACACCCAAGAACAGAATGAACATCATCAAACTATTGAGAAAGTATAGACATGTATTTGCTTGGTCCTATGATGACCTTAAGGCTTATCGAGAGGATTAGTTCCAACATGAGATACCTTTGAAGCCACATGCCAAACCATTTAGGTAAAGACAAAGACCAATAAACCCTAATTTATCTCCCAAGATGAAAGATGAATTAATCAAGATGGGGGATCCTAGCATAATAAAACCAATTAGATACTCTACATGGGTTTCAAACTTGGTCCCTGTTAGAAAAAATAATGACGATATTAGACTTTGTGTAGACTTCAGGAATCTAAATATATCATCATTCCCTAGTGAAATTAAAAGAAGAGGAACAATATAAAACAACATTTACTACACCTTGGGGTACCTATGTGTATGCCAGAGTGCCTTTTGGACTCACTAATGCAGGGGCTACTTTCTAAGAGCAATGGATGTAGCCTTTGAGGATTTTATTGATATATAATTATGGTGGTGTATCAAGATGACCTAACTTATTACTCCAAAAGGGAAGAAGATCATTGCAAGAATTTAGAAAAAGTATTTCAAAGAGGCCTAGAATATGAGATATCATTGAACCAAAAGAAATTTCATTTTGCAGTTACTAAAGGAAAGTTATTAGGACATATTGTATCTAAAGATGGAGTAAGAATAGACCCCGAAAGACTTGCAACAATAGATAAAATTGAGGTCCCTAAAAATGTTAAAGGGATCTAATCTTTCTTTGGGAAAATAAAATTTGTGAGAAGGTTTGTCCCAAAAAATTTAGAGATAATTAGACCAATTGATGTAATGTTAAAAAAGGGTGCAAACATGAAATGGACAGATGAAGCTTTAGAAGCATTTATTAATATCAAAAGGGAAATTATTGAAGCCCATGTTCTTAAGTCTCTAGATATTGCCAAACCATTCCAAATCTTTTCTTTTTCATCATACCACACTATTGTCAATGTCATGTTGTCAAGGTTATGAACAACTGATAGCATTCTTTAGTACAACTCTTCAAGCCTCAGAGTTGAATTATGATATCAGTGAAAAATAAGCCTATGCACTTGTGAAAGAAGTAAAATCCTTGAGGCCTTATTTTGTTGGGGAAAAAGTAATAACTTATCTTCCTAATGCAATAGTAAAGGATATATTCAGATAGTCGGAAGTAAAGGGAAAAGATGTACGTGGGTAAATTAAATATAGGAATTTGATATAGAGATTCAGATTACTAAAATTGTTAGGGGACAAGGGTTATAAAAATTGATGGAAAACTCAAACATGGATGCATTACAGGTAAATCAGGTGGATTTAAGAAAAACTTAAACAAGTATTGAAATGTCCCTTGGTACACCAATATAGTAAATTTCTTAAAACACATGAAGTATCTAGAAATCCTTATGGATAGTCAGAAGAGGACAGTAAAATTGAAGGCATCTAAATATGCCTTGATACAAGGGGATTTATATTGGAAAAATAGGGATAGTATAATTGTTTTTTGTTTAGATATGTACCAAGCTGAGATAGTGCTTAAGGATCTTCATGATGGAGTATGCGGGGACATTTTTCAGCAAAGACAACTACCCATAAAAATATTGAATACTGAATACTACTGGCCCTGTCTATTTAAGGACTGTTATGCATATATTCAGAAATGTGAAGTGTTGGTTGTATTTCCTGTTTTGAGTCTGCCTTGCAAAATTTTGAGGTTTCTTGTCACTCCTATGCTCAGAAGGTTGAAAATTATGTCTGAAATTGCTTATATGCCTCTGCAAATACTGTGTTAGCTCAAAACCTAGTTGAAAATGCAAAAACCATAAGCCCTTGGGTCATTTCTATTTGAAAATGCAGAAAAGCCCTAAATTTCACAGACGGGTTCTATTTTCATGTTTACCTTTTTATGAATTAAGTCTGAGGTTATTTGCATGTGCTAATTATTTAGTAACTTGGTCTCATAAACAAAAGTGAATCTTCCATTCGGTCTAGAGACTTGGTGAAATTCTTTGGTCACGTAGTCTCCTAATAAAAATAATATGCTTTAGAAGATCAAGAGACATGGCACAGACCATTGATCATAAGATTGATCTAACGATGGTTGGATTGTCTCCAGATGAGATCAGGGTTAGTGTTTTTTTATGGTGACTTCAAGTTTACTCAATGGCATTATCTCCAAATGTAACCCAGGATTATGAGTTAAGTCAAAAGGTTAAGGTTTCACTATTGTCACCAAGTCTCAGAATAAAATGTGAGGTAAGTGAAAGATTAGGAGATTTAGCGACAACCATTGATCAGAGATTAAATCTTATGAAAGTCTGGAATTCTCTAGATTAACCCTGCAATTTGGAAATCATCAAGCGATATGGAGTTTTAATAGTCGCCAACTCTCTAAATAAACTTGGGTTGAATGTAAATTTGAATAACAGTGTTGTCGCGCATAGTCACAAAAAGGATCATGAGTTAAGTTAATAATGAAGAGATTCAGCAATAGCCAAAGGATGAAAGCCAGATCAATGGTAGTCACATGGTCATGGTAAGAAGTTGAAAAGTCAAATAGAACCTGGCAATCAGGAGACATAAGGAAAAGTAAGAAACGTGTTCATTAGTCATGTAATCTCATGAAAATTTAGGGTTTGCAATGAGAATCAAGAGACTTGGCGACAACCGTCAGATGCAAAAGAAAAGGAGATTAATAGTAGTTGTGTTGTCTCTAGATGGAAATAATAATAGTGAAATAATCAAGTGATAAAGAGACTAAAGGAGTTAGTCGCAAGGTTTCTAAATAAATCATGAGTTAGGGATTTGGTTTAGTGACATAGAGATATAACAGTCTCCAAGTCTCTAGATGTGACCCGAGGTTGAAGAAAAGTTAAGTAAAGGCTTAGTCATAATGTCTTTGTAAGAAGAAGGGTTAAGTTAAAAGATCAAGTGACATAGAGACAACTGTTGATCTAAAGTTTTATCCAACAGAAGTCGCTACGTCTCAGTAAAAAACTAGAGTTAGAAAGAATATCAAGTGACAAGGAGATCACATAGTCGCAAGGTCGCCAGAAGTAAAACCAGGGTTAAAAGATGACTTTTTTGTGACATCATGGTGGACACTAGCTAGCCAATAAAATAATATAGATTTTGACAGATGGAAAAGTAGCCAAAATATGATTAATGTCAGCCAATCAAATTTGAGTTTGATCTCTTTTTTGAATTTTATAAGGTTTTTATAAGAAAAATAAATCATTAGAAATTGATTGTATGTCAGTTTGAATGCCACGGCTAGAACCAAAATTGATGTCACAGTGCATAAACTAATGATAAAAGTGATTGATTTGCAAGTTTACCAGTTCAAAGAGAAGTCTGCATTGATTTCTCAGTTATAAGTATGCCTATCCATTGTCATTTCATTCTTACCAGCTTCCAAATTCTCATAGCTAAGATTTTTTATAGAGAGTTCAATATTTTCTGAGAAAAGTTGAATTCTCCAGCAGCAAGTGATTCAAAGAAGTGATTTTCTGCTCTAAGAATTCAGAGAGTAGTATAATTGGTGGTCTTTACAGTGATTAGAAGTTTAAATTTATAGATGAATTCACAGTTGGTGGTGAGGGTTTTGAGAAGATTTGTTTCAATATCGGTGAAGAAAAGTGTGATCACAGCACAAAAAGGAAAAATGAGCCAAGCCTTGAGTCTGGCATCTACCATTGGGAGAAGTGATGATGCTAAGGATGATACAAAGGGGAAGATAAATTATTCAAATGAATTTCTCACATTATTACTAGGCTCAAGAAAGAATAGAAATATTAGTACTAATGTTTTAATTGATGACCTATCATATATTAGGGATGAAAAAACCCTAGGCTCATCTGGTTATTCATTATTTAACTACTTTTTTAACAATAGTGATGAAGCTATGCCAATTTCAAACCCTTGGAATTGTGGATTGGCTTGGTTAGTTGTTCCTGACATCTGTGTTGATGTCAATTTTATCTTGGAAATAGACAGTAGGTATGATACCCTGACCAAAACAATTAAGAGGGATGATGGAAAAACCCTACTTACACTAGACAGGAGCACTTTCATGAAGGCATTTAATGTATACTATCATATGACCACCAAGATAAACTTGAAGAGCCTAGAGAATAGGTATATTAGAGAGTGTGGCATTGTAGCCAAATTGGTCAAGGAACACCATGTTCCAAAGAAGATGAAGACCTACATAGCACCCATGCCAGGAGAAGCACCATATTTCTACAAGGACTTGAACTTCTATTTGAAGTACATATCATATGCACTTTGTAGAGTGCTAGGAAAGGATGTAGGAGTAGATAGGATTACCTCATAAATTATGATGACGGAGCTAGACATGAAAAACCTCCATACTACTTACAACCATGATTATATCTAGTACATCATAAACTAGATGCACCAGGGGTTTGTGGACATACTAAGAAAAAAGGATAATCCTAAATTTATGCATTATTCAATTCTTACACATTTGATCCTATACTACAACTTCCCACTCATGAATTGTCAATGTCTAAGGCCATAGAGGTTTCATCACAATTAGCCTAACCCTTTTTTTAATTTTGGTTGAGAGTGTGGAACTATACCTCTAGGGAGTAGGAGTTTTGTGCTTTCAAAAATTGGATAGTATATCCAATTCTTCAGTGCCTAGGTGTTAACAAGACTAGGCTACCAATCAAAGTGATACAATTATTTAGACCATGCTAGTATCTAGACAAATGGCTAGGAGATCACAACTGGGGAGATTTTATTATGAGAATAATTTCACACTAATGAGGGTGTATGGTTGTACCCACCCTCTACATGTATTTCCATTTGATGTGCCACCAAGAATAGCTGCAATGGAATTCATAAGGCAACTAATTTTGATAGATAAGGAACATCTAGCACCACATAGGAAGGGTACATTTAGCCCAAGGAAATTCAGGATTTATAATTTTACTATTGGAAAAGGGGCATTAGACCTTGTGAATAATTGGATGAATCATTACAAGATGGATGTGTTAGTAATAACTAAGAGAGGGGGGGTGAATCAGTGGCCTCACAAATTAATCCATAAATCAAACCCTAAAAATTATAATGACTAATTATGTCTCAAGTTATCTTTTTTCCTACAAGATGTATGCCTTGTAATACTTTAATCAACTTTCTACTTGTTGGATTGCTTTGCTAATCTCTCTTTTGTATGATTGCCAATAAGAAGTAAACTTATACTGAAACACAGTAAATATATAGAGTATACCAATAAATCCAAAAAATGCATATTTGAAATGTAAAACGGTAAAGTGATAAACCATAAATACATAGCACAAGGATTTTAACGTGGCAACCCTGTTAAGGGAAAAACCACTGGGACCGGTACCCCAAATTTTCACTCTTCTAAAGTGAGCCTTGTTAAGAGCCAACCCTATTAAAGGTTACAAACACACTATTAGGTGTGACCTTGTTAGAGGATTTAGAAATATTTAATCAACTAGTATCTGGAATCTAATGCTACCATCTTTGATCAAACACTCACTTGGCCTATCAATAGGTATCGGGCATATCCAATGCTACTTTTTTGATCAAAATTTTTGATACTCCTTGGGGTGTATCTCAATTGAAAAATAATTTTAAGTCCTTCTCAGTTAAGAGGCTTATATGCTTCAATGGTTAAACTAAAACACTAATGATCTGTTCATACATAAAACTCAATTATAGATTTTTAGATCTATTGTAGGTCCATTACTTCACTGATCAATATAATCACATATGTACCTTTTCTCCACACTTGTTCTGCTCTATGATGCTTGTCTCACTATTCGTCAGTGTCTGTAGAATCTAGCTCTTCCCTTTAGCTTATTGATCAGGACTGATGAATAATTTCTTCTCCTTCAAATTTTCTTTAGCATATTTTCTCTATTCTCTTGTTCAACCCACACTTGATAATGAATTGGATTTGTCTCTATATAGACATGATTTCCTCTTTTCTTGGCTTTCTTTATTCTTGGCATGTTCTATTGGTTGTATTCCCAATTCTAGTCTATTTGCCAAAATTTTGTGGTCCTCATACTTGTTTCTTGCCTAGAAATAGAAGTCTCTCAGTTTATTTGTCATGTCCCTGTTGAAATCTTCAGGTTTTCAGGTCAGAATCCGTGTAAAAATATAAAGCCTTGAATCCCTAGGTCTTATTTTATAGGTAAAAATGAGAAAAAACCCTAAGACATTTATCACTTCTATTTTGGCATTACTTTTTGGAATTCACTTAAGTCATGTGTTGAAAAGCTTGGTCGCTTAGTCGCATAATCTAGATGGCATATTCCTTTTTCCCTCAAGACTTGGCGATTAGCTTGTGTCGGGATGTCTCTCAAAAAATTAGAATATTCCTTTAGCTTTAAGAGACTTGGCAGAGCTCTTCATGTCACACAGTCAGTGAATGAGCAAATAGGTTAGCAGTTTGTGAAAGGGCCCACAAATAGGTCATGGTGTCATGAGAAAATATCGGCAGTTAGTGGTTCATCATGAGACTTGGTGATTTCTTTATGTCGCATGATTGCTAGATTGGTCTGCAGTTAAGTAAGTAGTACAAGGTTCATGTCATGTAGTCTACAGAAAGAATGGCGGTTAAGTGAAAGTTGTTGAGAGTTCGCGACTAACCATATGTAGTTTGAGATGAAACACAATCAGGTTGTCGCCAGATTGAAATGCTGAGTCAACTTTCCATTCAGTAATGCAGAGATGAGTGATGAATGAGACACATGTCCAAAGGTGAGTAGACTAATGAGCTTGTCACGTGTTCTCCAAATGGAAAAAGACTATTCAGCGATTAAAAGACTAAGTATAAGGGTCTTTATTGTCATGTAGTCTCCAAAGAATTTAAGGGTATGATAGATTACTCAGCAATTTAGTGGGAGCCATTAGATGTAATGATTAAGGGATCCTACGATGGTCACAAAGTCTCTAAATAAAAGCTCCCAAAGGAAAAGGTACTCATAACTTAGAGATAAGGGTATGTCATGTAGTCTCTAGATGAAACAAAGGGTAAAGTGCTTGTCACATTATCTCTGAAGGATTTGACACTTAACATTGGTGTTCAGCGATTAGGCGACTAAGGGTAGTCATGGGGTCTCGCAAAGGAAAGTAAACACTTAGTGACTAGGAGATAATTGTGAAAGCTAAAGATGATTGTTAGTCACAGAGTCTCCGAATAAGATGTGAATTAGTTTTAACATCCAGTGACTTTGATTTGCACAATCGTGTGATCGCCAGAAGTAACTTTAGTTAACCAAGATGGGGAAAGTTACATACTCGCTAAGTCTCTAGAAGAATTAGGGGTTAAGGACTTGGGTCAGCAACAAGGAGATTATACACAGTCGTGTAGTCGCTAGATATGAAATCATAAGAAAACATGGTAGTGGCTGACATGACAATATGAATCATTCAACATCCAATGAATAAGCTTGAATATTGATTACTATGTAGAGAAGGTAGTTGAGATGTATGATAGAGAGCCAATCACATAAAGACATGTCATCTCCTTCAAATTTTATAAGGTTTTTCTGAGGATTCAAATATATGAATTTGATTTAAAGAGATTTGTTTCAATATTGGTAAGGGAGAAGGGATTCAAACATAGAAAACATGAGTACAGCAGTTAGCATAGCTTCAACCAGTGGGAGAAGTGAAGAGGCAGATGAAGAGGCAAAGGGAAAATGGAATTACTTAGATGAATTCCTTAGATTTATGCCAAGTTCAGCTTAGAACAAAAGAGCAAATGCTAATGTGCCTACAGATGACTACTACAACATCAAAGATGTTGATACTCCAAGAACAATAGGTTTTTCCCTCTTTACGTATTTTTACAAGAATTTTGATAAAGCCATCCCAGTATCAAACCCTTGGACCTGTGGCTTGGCTAGGTTAATTATTCATGATGTCTACATAGAAGTAGATTTGTTCTTAGGCCTCGCCAGTCATTATGATGTCTTGTCTAAGACAATTAAAAGGAATGATGGCACTGCCCTGCTCATCCTTAACAAAAATTCATTTATGAAATCTTTTGGCTTATATAGTACTATGTCTACCAGGATTGACATTACTAAGGAAGAACAAAGGTACAGTTTGAAGCCTGGTATTGCTAGGGGACAGTTGCAAAAACATATGCTTAAGGAGGTGAGAAAATATCTTGATCCTATGTCTGGGACAAGCCCTTATTACTTAATGGACTTGCATTTCTACATTAAGTACATCATCTATGCCCTGTGTAGAGTGCTAGGGAGAGATGGGGAAGTGAACAAGATCAATCCCAGGATATTAATGATGGTGCTAGACTTATAGGAGGTGCATTCTAGCACCAACTATGACTATATTCAACGTATTATTGACAAGATGCACAAGGGATTTATAGAAACTCAAAAGAAGATGGAGGACCCTAAGGAGAAAGAACCCAAGTTCTTACACTATTCCATCCTCATGCATCTCCTATTGCATTTTAGTTTTTTGATCATGGATGTAAGTAATTTGACCCCTTAGAGGTTTTATCAAGATGGACCTAATCCTATCTAGTTCTGGGTAAAGATTTGGAATTATACATCTAGGGATTGTGATTACTGTGCATTTCAAAATTGGATTTTGTATCCAATAGTACAAAGCTTGGGCATCAGTAGGACAAGGATCCCAATTAGGGTTATGCAACTGCTAAGGCCTAGTGAATACTTGGATAAATGGGAGGGAGACCATAATTGGGGAGATTTCTTCTTAGAAGAGAAATATACAATAATAAGGGTATATGGATGTATACATCCACCTCATATCTTGCCTTACCATGTGCCAACAAGAGTAGCTGCCATGGAATTTATATGGAAATTATTATCAACAGATAATGATCACTTTGCACCACACAGGAAGAGGTCCTTAACCCCTAGACAGTTCAAAATTTCAAATTTTACTATTGGCAAAGGTACCATTGATTCAGTCAACCAGTGGTTGGAAAGTTGCACAATGGGGGCAGCTTCATATAGATACATTGATCCTGAAGGCTTCATGGCAGGAGTCAAAAAATTATATACTCTGACAATCCCCAATACAAATGTCCATTGTGAATGTATTGAAGAGGATGCAACAAGAAATATTCTTGATGAAGATGAGATCAAGACAAGGAGAACAAGGATTCAAGAGTTGCTGAACCTTGAAAGACAAATCAAAAGAAATGGGTTAGCTTTTGGAGGTTTTTACCCTAACCTGCCATATTTTGATAGAGTAAAAGCCATGATTGATAATTATTATGTGCTTAGTGAACAACTTGAGACTTTTCTTGATAAGAAAGGTGCCTCGGGGCTAGATCATTCAGAATCTGAATATGATAGTAGTAGTGACAGTGATTATGCCTATCCTACTAGATATGTTCAACCTCAGCAGGATGTTGCTGAGATAGCACAATTGCAGGGGGCTGAGGGCCACATTATTGACTTAACAATGGCCACACAACCTGATGATATAGAAGAGTGTTTGGCCATAAGGTAGAAAATGGAAGTAGGCTAGCCTTCAGTTGAAATGCAAGAAAAGAAAAAGGATAAAGCAAGTGCCCTAGTGCCTGGAAATAGGTTATATGACCATAACCTAAGAAAATTGATTAGGCAAGGAAAAAAAAATAGAATGATATGAAGGAGAAGGTGGAATTTCCTCTTAAGGCTTGTGTTGCTGAAAGGCTAATACATCAACAATAGCTTTTGAATGATGATAACTTTGTCAAGACTGAGGAGTTTAAAGACTTCCTAAGGTGGTACAAGAAAGAGAAAATTAGAGATCAGTTGACTATTAATGGGGAAGAGACAATAACAAATGAGGCCCTAGTGGCCCTACAATCATATGACCCAGACACTGAGGACATCTCGCTAGATGAGGCTAGAAAAATGGTATTGAGTAGTGGAATGTTATTGGCTGAGGGTTGGAACTTGGCATCTGCTTTCATAATTGATCAGATAAGAAAGCAGTCTGATCTGAAGATAGCTAGTGAGGTACAAATGGCAGATGTGATCAAAGGATTTGGGTATAGCCCAGAGTCTCAAGCTTTTTCAATGTGGAGCCTTTACCCAAAGGATTAGAAACCTCGGCTGGTAAACATTCAAGAAAACATGGTAGGCAACCAAATGGTATGGTCAGTGCAAAATATAGGGGATTTTGAAATATCCCAAATCATGGCACATTAATAGAAGAAACAAGTGCATTGGAAAAAGACTGAGAATTGTGCCACATCAAAATACACCAGCAAGGATAGGTGATTGAAAGATTATTGAAGTAATTAGAAGAGAAGCCTGAGATGGTATATGTGCCTGCTTCACAACCTTTGCAATTTGAAGATAAGGAAAAATTAGAAGAAGTGATTAAAAAGGATGATATAGGAGAAAAGAAGAATGAAATTGCCTTGAGTGCATTAAGGGGAATTTTACAACATAGGATTGAAGTCTTGAAAGATAAGACTAATGTTGTCCTTAACGCTTATAATAAATTGCCAGCTTTGCATAGAGAGGTAATGGGGTATCTTGCTATTTTGAACCCCTATTTTACCAAATGGTCTACCAGGGTGCAGTTGTTTGAAAAGCTTGCATCTTTGCAAACCCTAAGGTCAGATTTGCCTGAGATAGTAATAGAGGTGGAAGATGAGATCAAAAAGGTCAATGTTTCTCTCTCATTTTTCAACGGCAAATTGAATCAAATAGAGGTTAAATTAAGTCTCTTTTCTACAAATTTTAATAGATTTATTCCTTCCCTAAGAGGTGAAGATGATCAGGTAAAGGCCTTAGATGCCTGGATGAATGAATTTGATAGCAAAATGCCTAATAATGAGGCATTTATTATGGGATCAGATTTGGATGTTGAAGGATTCAATAAGATGTTAGATGAAGCCTTTAAGGTAGAAACTGACATTAATAAGTTTTTAATGGATGTTAAGGGCATTACTGATGTTAGATGGGAGCGACAAAAGGCACAAGTATAGGGTACTCAAGACTTCAAGTGGCCAAAAGATGATGAAGTGACAGCATGGGAGCTGATGACTAGGCCAAAGAAGAAGAAGACTGTAATTGAAGAGGAAATTCTAGATGAAGAGTAGAAGGGAACACTTGGTGCCTGACCAATGAGCATAGGGAGGTTAGCTATAAATAGAGATTAGTGTAGGTTAGCCTATAATGGCTGTCACTTAGTCTTAATGTAACCTTTAGAAGCTATCCTAAACATTGTCAGACAAAGACGTCGAATTCCAGAAGAGACAAAGAATATCAGATCTACATCCTCTGTTTTTGTCCCCCCACCACTTTTAAATTCTCTTATTTTGTCTTTTTCTATTCTTTTAGGGTTAGCTTCCTTAAACCATCTAAAGCTTTTTGCATCCTAAAATAAAGTATTCCAAGATGGTTAAGGTCCTATATATAGGACCAAGGTTGTAATTGTAAGGGAGATGAAATATATTTGAAGACAGACCTTTTGATTTCTGTCTGTGTTTTGAGCTTTTAAGCCTTTATATGTACTTAAAGCAGAATATATGAATAAAAATATAGTGCAATTTTATTCTACATTGTTGTTGTCTCTTTTTCTTATTGTATGCACTCTTTTATGTTTAATTTGTAAGGCATATTAAACATATTGGCTATAAGGTAGCTATTTAATTATTTGCAATCTTCTTCTAAGGGGAGAATTAAACTTTGTGAGTAGTTTC
>MU225666.1:208368-218504 GCA_018584345.1 Thuja plicata
TGTAAGGCATCCTATAGTATTCCTATTCATACTTTTCTATGGATTTACATCTTTTGACTCTATTGCCCAAAGATAGGCACTGGTCTAAAGTTTGTCAAGTGATTCATCATCATCCAAGCATTAAAAACTATTTAAATCAATCATTTTCAAAGTATTTTGGTAAAATCAATTGTGTAATTGAAGGTCATAATTGAATCTTGTTGATTTCTTGAAGATTAAATCAAATAGGTTATTCCTCCTAAATTCACAAGAATTGCAAAAGGAAATAAGAATGTATTTCTTAATCATGTTGTTGTCTGTTATCATCAAGATATTGATTTGGATTGTCAAGCTTATCCTCAAAATAATCATAGTCATATGTATTGTCATATACATGTCCATCTAAAATTGAGCATTCAACACATAAAGTTCAATCCACTCTAAAGATACTGTTAAGACAGTAATCATTCATAGGTAAAACCTGCCTGAGTCAGTGGATTTCAAAAAAGAAGGAGGTGGTAATAGGTATCCCCAGTGTTATCAAGAACCTCATCAATTAGTGTTTTTCCCTTTCTTGAGTCATTGTGTCAAAAGGCATTAGGGGGTCAAAGAGTTGTTTAAAATTTCAAGTATCTTTCAGAGGCCTAGCAAGAAAAAACATTAACAAATTGGCGACTCTACTGGGGACTTTAGAGATTGTAAAGTCTGGTTGACAAGTTTTAGAATATCTCTAGTAGTCAGAGATCTCTAGAGTTTCAAAGATTAGAAATTTTACAAATCATAGGTCAGTGGTTGTAGCTAGATTTCTCATTTTGATAAGTATTCTTTATCCCAAGTGATTGGGTGGTGACTCTAAAGGAAAATCTTTGAGATTAGTGTAGAGTGAGTGAATATCTTTCAAATAATGAATACTAGGTCAAGAATGAGAACAGATCCTAAGAAAGTATTATACGGTGGACTTCCATCATCTTCAAGGATGGAGATGTCCTAGAGAAAAAAGAAAGATCCAGTCAACATGGATGAGACCCCATCGAGAGGTAGAGAGGGTAATAGAAGAGAAGTAAATGTTGGTCAGCACTCTCATGAAGTGAATACTTCAGAATATGAAGAAGCAACTGAGAGAGTATTGGAAACACCCATTGTCACCTCTACTTCAAGTGAAAGAGAAGAGGCTAGTACTTATAATTTAGATTCAAAAGATGCTCCTTCTGATATGTTGGCCAATGAAGAGAAGTTCATTTTGAAATAGCTAGCCTTGGTTCAACAAATTAAGAAAGAAAGAGAAATGAGAAAGAAAAAGAGTGACCCTAAGAATGTGGATAAGAACAAAATAAAGTCTTCAAAGCATCAAAGTATAAAAGATACTAAGAGATCTTAGAGGGACGAAGAAATATTAGTCACTCATAAGGCTCATATTTCACAAAAGGATAAAAGAAAGCAAAAGATGAGTGAAAGTGGGAATCAAGTTCCTAGGTTTCAAAAGCCTTTAACTGAACAAATGTCCAAGTTGGAGATTAATTTAGAAAAATTAAGAGTTGAAAAAGAAACTATGGAAAAAATGTTAGAGAAGGCTCAGATGGAGGCTACCACTATTGAAATGAAGAAAAAGATAGATTTTTTACAGTCCTCAAAGTATGTTTATATTGGACTAGAAAATGTTACTGCTACTAAAACAAAGACCACTTCTACTAAGGAGGATAATAACTTTCAAAGAAAACCATTGCACACCGAAAGGTACAAACAATTTAATTTTGTTGGTATACCTAGATACCCTAATGATTTTCCTAAGGATGTAGGTGATATAGGAGATAAACTTCCTAAATTCGCAGGTAATAATATTATATCTTGTGAAACACATCTTAGAAAATTCATTGATTTTGTTGATGATCTGAATATCACTCATGAGGATGTATTGATGAAATTGTTTGTTCAGTCCTTAGTTGAGGATGCAAGAGAGTGGTTTAGAAGCCTATCTAATGGATTTGTGGTCTCAATGGATGAGTTGATTGAGTTGTTTAAAGATCAATATGGAGACAAAACAAATAAAGGATTTTTATTGAATGAGTTCAATAATATTAAAAAGAACTACAATGAGGAAGTCATAGAGTTCAATACCAGATTTCAAAGAGCTATGCACAAATTATTTTAGAAGATAAGGTTGGATGAAGAGGTATGTTTAGCAACCTATTTGAATTCTTTTGATTCTAAAATGGGATATGCTCTCAGGGATAAAAATCCTAGAACCCTTACTGATGCCTATAAAATAGCAGTCAATATTGAGATGAATAGAAGGGTATCTGGTAAATTAAATTGGAGGGATGATTCAAGGTTTAGCAAGAGTAATCTAAAAGAACTAGAGTACAAAGAGTATAAAGCTCCCCAAAATAATAGACCCTCTTATAATGCTACCTATAATCCTTAGAATAGGATGCAAAACCATCCTTATGGGACTCAATTCAAAGATGGAAAGCTGGTTGCTATACTTAGAAAAGATAAAATAGACAACAGAACTCCAGACCCTCTTCACAAAAACTCTATTCATTTTTGCAATGATGATACTTGGTGTGAAGCATGTGAGGCTCCTCATAACCCTGATTTTTGTATAGTTTCTTTAAACTTAAGAGTAAGTGAAGAACAAGAGAATGATGATGGTGAGCAATGTGATCATAGTATGACCAATACCTATTCATGCCATGACATAGATTCAGTTAATGAAGAGGAAAATCATGATTATCATATTTCACAAACAAGGATGGAAAGTCATCATCAACAGATCTTATCTGATAGTGAAACTAAGGAAACTGATGATGATATAAGATGCTATGCCCAAGATAATCAAGATGTTCCACTCATTAGAAAACTTTCAGATGAAGAGAAGGCTAGAATCACTGCAGAGCTAGTGAATAAGGCTAGAAGTAATTACCACTTAAGGAACAAGGTGGTAGGTGGTGCTGGTAGCCAGCCCTCAGGTGTCTTTATAAAGGAAAATAAAATAGACACTAAATATGTGCAGAAAAAAGATGGACCTAGTGAAAATGTAAATAAACATAAGGTCAAGGTTATTACAAAAGCCATAGAGCCAAATGTTGTACAAAGGGAAGAGCTAAAAACACAAGAAGAAATTGTTCCTGTACAGAAGATAGAAAACAAAAAGTTAAAAGAGTCAGTTCTAAGAGAACACAATGAAGAAAATGACATCATTATTGACAAATCAAAATTTTTAGATATGAGATACACTCCAGTAGATATGGGTCAATGTTTGTCCCAGATGATAGTTAAGGTTCCATTTCTGGAAATGATGAGGATCAAAGAACATAAGGAAAAAGTAATGTCATTGTTAAATAGTGTACCCACAATAAAGGTTCTGAGTCCAGTAGATGTTTCCAAGAAGCCAACTACCAAGGAAAATGAAGTAGAGGTGTTGACATCTGAAATTCCTCAAATATTCTTGAATGCAACTTCTTCTCCAAAAGTCATTGTCTCATTTTTTCTCTCATTGATAATTAATAATAAAATGCTCAAGAATTGTATGATTGATTCAGGAGCCTGTAATATAGTTATGCCAATTGAGATCATGAGGGCAATGGGACTACAAGTTGATACACCTTATGGGAGATGCAGAGCTATGGATTCTAGAGAGGTCCCTATAATTGGTACCATTGAGGCTATGCCTTATAGACTAGCAACTTTCCCTGATGTAGTGATGACTATGAATGTTCTTGTGGTTGACATACCACCTCATTATAACATGTTGTTATTAAGAAAATGGAGTGCTTTAATGGGAGGTAGTATACAAAATGATTTATCATATGCTACTTTTAACATTGCTGGAGAGAATGTTAAGGTCTTAAGGGAGAGTAGAACTCCCCACATGATATAGAAATTTGATGACACTAATGTTAATTGTTGCATTGACATAGACATGGAAAATTTTAGGATGCAAAAAAGTGAACTTTATTGTCAAGATCATGAGGCTGACCCTTTGAACAAAGATTTAATCATGCAGGAAGATGGATTGTAGAAGATGTACTATGATGGTGCTTTCTCTAAAGAAGCATCAGGGGTAGGGGTATTGTTGATATCTCCATCAGGTACAACTTTTAAGTACTCATTTTTGTTAGCCTTCCAATGTACAAACAATACTGCAGAGTATGAGGCTTTATTCTTAGGACTTGAAATTGCTATTAAACACGGTATAAAATGTTTAAAGGTTTATGGTGATTCTAAGTTAGTAATAGCACAAGTCCAATCCAAATATGCTGTAAAAAATGATAGATTGAAAATGTACAAATATGCTATTTGGGATCAACTTGAAATGTTTGATGCCTTTGATATAACCTGGCTAGAAAGGTCAAAAATATTATGGCTGATTTTCTAGCAAATGTTGCTTTGAAAAATGACGATTTGACCTTACATGGGGTATCAATACTAGAAGTTAAAACAAGACCAGTTGTTTTGGACAACATATACAACTAGAAAGTGTTCCAAGATGGTCAAGATATTTTAAGGTTCATGAAATTCTTAGACCATTATGAGAACCAAAGTATATATTGTAGCTCCTTACTAGAACATGATGATGGGAAAGATTACATCTTTGGAAATGAAGTTGTCCAATTAATTTCTAATCAGATTCCTAGGGGACTGGTTGAGCTTGAAGCATTGTTTATAAGTCAGCAAAATGATTCATCAAAGTTAAGCAATGCCAAGATTGAGGATCTAGAAGAGATAAACTTAGGATCAGAAAATAGTCCTCAAATAGTTTATATTGGGAAAGGTATAGATCCTCACATAAAAACAAATCTGATCAAGTTACTCAGAAAATAAAAACATGTCTTTGCTTGGTCATACAAGGACTTGAAAGCATATATAGAAGACCTTTTCCAACATGAAATCCCATTTAAATCAAATGTAAAGCCATTTAGGTAGAAACAAAGGTCTATTAACCCCTTGTTGGCTCCCAAGATGCAGCAAGAGTTGATGAAACTCAAGGATGCTAGGATAATCCAACCCATTAGACATTCAACATGGGTATCAAATCTAGTGCCAGTTAGAAAGAAAAATGGTGACATCAGATTATGTGTTGATTTCAGAAACCTCAATATTGCTTCATTGAAAGATAACTATTCACTACCCAATATGGAAGCAATGTTGCATAAGGTGACTGGTTGTGAGTTGTTGTCAATGATGGATGTTTTTTTAGGTTACAACCAGATTTTAGTCAGAGAGTCAGAGTAGTATAAAACTACATTTACTACTCCATGGAGAACATATGTGTATATCAGAATGCCTTTTGGATTAATAAATGTAGGGGCAACTTTTCAAAGGGCTATGGATGTTGCTTTCAAAGAATTCATTGATCTATTCATGGTTATTTATCAAGATGACTTAACTGCCTATTTAAAAAAGGCCATTGATCATTGTGATCACTTGGGTAAGATATTTAATAGAGCATTGGAATATGGTGTCTCACTAAACCCCAAGAAGTGCCATTTTGCAGTCAGAGAAGGGAAGTTGCTGGGACATATAGTATTTAGAGAAGGGGTAAGAATAGACCCTAAGAGAGTGGAAGCAATTCAAAAGGTGATTGTTCCAAAGAAATTAAAAGGTGTGCAATCTTTTTTAGGAAAGATTGACTTTGTTAGAAGATTTATAGTAAATTTTGCAGAAATTGTGAAGCCTATTGTCAAATTATTAAAGAAGGATGCCAAGTTTGTTTGGAATGAAGAAGCCCAATAGGCATTTGAAAAAATAAAGAAAGCAGTACAAGAAGCCCCAGTTTTGAAGTCTCCTGATTATACCAAACCTTTCTCTTTATTTTCATTTGCATCATTCCATACAATTGCTACTATTCTCCTTCAAAAGGATGAACAAGGATTTGAACATCCCATAGCTTTTTACAGTAAATCCTTGTAGGCTGCAAAACTTAACTATAAAATAATGGAAAAGTAGGCTTATGCATTGGTAAAGGCTCTGAAATCATTTAGGCCCTATTTGGTTTGTGCTAAGGTGTAGGCTTATGCTCCTCATTCAGCAGTGAAGGATATCCTTACATCGTCAGAGGTAACTGATAAGAGGTGTAAGTGGATTACAAGAATTCAAGAATTCAATCTTGAGATCAATATCACCAAATTGATAAGAGGAAAAGACTTGAAAAAGCTCATGATAGAGGAAAACCTAGATTTAGTACAGTTAAATCAGACAGAAATACATGACCAAGCCATTACTAGTATAGAAAGGCAACTATATTATACTGATATTATTTTCTTTCTCAAAAATGCTAAGTGTCCTGATCATTTGTCTAAAAATCAAAAGAGGAATCTGAAATTGCAAGCTCAAAGGTACATTCTGATCCAAGGTGACTTGTTTTGGAAAGATAGGAATGGTGTACTATTGTTGTGCCTTGATATATACCAAGCTAAGAAAGTCTTGACTGAGATGCATGATGGAGAATGTGGAGGTCACTTTGCTGCTAAAACCACTGCCCATAAAATTTTAAGGGCAGGGTATTATTGGCAGACCTTATTCAAAGATACTTACATACATGTCAGGAAATGTGAACCATATCAAAGGTTTTCCAATAAAAAAAAAATTGTAGGTGCTCTATTGCTGAATCTAGTGAGTACTGATGCTCCTTTTGCTATGTGGGGGATTGACTTTATTGGTGAATTTCAGTAGAATTCAAGTGCAGGGCATAGTTGGATATTAGTTGCCACAAACTACTTTACTAAATGGATTGAAGCTATCCCCACAAGGAAAGAAACAAGCAAGGTGGTTACTGAATTTCTCTTGGAGAATATTTTAACTAGGTTTGTTGTGCCTAGTAAATTAGTAATGGACAATGCTATGAGTTTTAGATCAAAATAAATGACAAGTTTCTATGAAAAATATGGGATTATAATATCATACTCATCCCCATATCACCCACAGGCTAATGGACAAGCTGAGTCTAGCAATAAAAGCATATTGAAGATACTGAAGAGGACTTTGGAACAAAATAAGAGAACATGGCACACAAAATTGAAATTAGCTCTTTGGGCTGATAGGGTAACACTCAAGAAGGTAGCTGGTAAGTCTCCTTTTGAGTTAGTATATGGTTTACAATCAATATTTCCAATTAACAATCTATTACCAGTATGCCAATTCATACAAGAAGAACATTTAGATGTCTCTGATAATATGCAAGATAGAATGACAGAGTTGATTGAATTGGATGAAGCAAGGAGAAATAGTCAAAGAGAAAACATAAAATTACAGCAAAAGATGAAGTATCTGTTAGATAAGAGGGCTACTGAGAGAAATTTCTAGGTTGGTGACTTAGTTCTCCAATGGAATGCAAGGGCAGAGGACAAAGGTAAACACAAAAAATTTGAGTCTTTATGGCTAGGACCTTTTATTATTCCAAAATTTTTTGGTAAAGACTCATATTTATTAAAGAATATGGAGGGAGAAAGCTTTAAGCTACCTGTGCATGGGCAATTCTTGAAACCTTTCTTTAAGTAAAGATCAAAGCAATGCACAAGTGAATATGTATCATATGTAAATCTTTCCCTTTTGTTTGTAAAGTTCTATAAATATTTCCCTTTCTGCTTTAGGTTTTGCTCCATTTTTTTAAAAGGTCTGCAACCAAAGATTCTGTGGTTCTTTCCCATAAACTATGTTTAGTCAATCCTCAGTAGAGCCACTATTGGTTGTATTCCCAGTTATAGTTTGTTTTCCAAAATTTTGTGGTCCTCATACTTGTTTCTTTCCTAGAAACAAAAGTCTCTTAGTTTATTTGTCATTTCCCTGTTGAAATATTTAGGTTTTCAAGTCAGAATTCATGTAAAAATACAAAGCCTCAAAACCCTAGGTCTTGTTTTATAGGCAAAAATGAGAAAAAAACCCTAAGACGTTTATCACTTCTATTTATGTGTTACTTTTTGGACTTCACTTAAGTCATGTGTTGAAAAGCTTGGTTACCTAGTCACATAATCTAGATGGCATATTCCTTTTTCCCTCGAGACTTGGTGATTATCTTGTGTTGGGATGTCTCTCAAAAAATTAGAATATTCCTTTAGCTTTAAGAGACTTGGCGGAGCTCTTCATGTCGCGCATTTGCTGAATGAGAAAATAGGTTAGCACTTTGTGAAAGGGCCCACAGATAGGTCACGGTGTCATGAGAAAATATTAGTAGTTAGTGGTTCATCATGAGACTTGGTGATATCTTTGTGTCACATGATCACTTGATTGGTCTATAGTTAAGTAAGCAGTACAAGGTTCATGTCGCGTAGTCTCCAAAAAGAATGGTGGTTAAGTGAAAGTTGTTGAGACTTCATGACTAACCATATGTAGTTTGAGATGAAACACAGTCGAGTTGTCACCAGATTAAAATGCTGAGTCAGATTTCCATTTATCAATGTAGAGATGAGTGATGAATGAGACATGTGTCCAAAGGTGAGTTGACTAATGAGCTTGTCGCGTGGTCTCCAAGTGTAAAAAGACTATTTAGCGATCAAGAGACTAAGTATAAGGGTCTTTTTTGTCGTGTAGTCTCTAGAGAATTTAAGGGTATGATGGATTACTCAATGATTTAGTAGTAGTCATTAGATGTAATGATTAAGAGATCCTACAATGGTTGCAAAGTCTCAAATAAAAGGTCCCAAAGGAAAAGGTACTCGCGATTCAGAGATAAGGGTGTGTTGCATAGTCTCCAGATGAAACAAAGGGTAAAGTGCTTGTCACATTATCTCTAAAGGATTTGACACTTAACATTGGTGTTCAGCAATTAGATGACTAAGGGTAGTCATAGGGTCTCACAAAGGAAAGTAAACACTTAGCGACTGGGAGATAACCGTGAAAGCTAAAGATGACTATCAGTCACGGAGTCTCCGAATAAGATGTGAATTAGTTTTAACATCCAGTGACTTTGATTTGCACAGTCATGTGATCGCTGGAAGTAACTTTAGTTAACCAAGATAGGGAAAGTTACATAGTCACTGAGTCTCCAGAAGAATCAGGGGTTAAGGACTTGAGTCAGCGACAAGGAGATTATACACAGTCGTGTAGTCACTAGATATGAAATTATAAGAAAAGGTGGCAGTGGCTGACATGACAATATGAATCATTCAACATCCAATGAATAAGCTTGAATATTGATTACTATGTAGAAAAGGTAGCTGAGATGTATGACAAAGAGCCAATCACATAAAGACATGTCATCTCCTTCAAATTTTATAAGGTTTTTCTGAGGATTCAGATATATGAATTTGATTTTCTGTCATACTCATTGAACTACGGCTAGGTTTTCAATTAATTGCATAGCATGTTGAATTGAAGACATGAATTAATGATTTTTCAAATGATGAGCCGTGTACTTGGAATTGTTACCATAAAGAGCTGATTGAAAGTTTATTTTAACTTATCTTGCTTTCAAAATTTTAGAGTGAAGAAGTGCTAGGTGTAACCACCTAAATTTGATCTATTCCAACTATGGACCCTATTTTCCCTAAGTGTGATCATACCCTCGATTATGTCCAAATGACCCTATTACTACTTGGCATAATTTTTTAAATCAATTTAATGTCCTAGGTGATTTTTATCACTGATTTATATTAACTATTATAGCCATATAATTTAAATCAATTTCGACCAATCAAATCAAATTAAAAATCAAACATGGCTATAGTATTTAATTATAAAGGAATTAAATAAATCCCAAAATCAAATACCCACTTGCAATTAACCCATTCCCCTAGCCTATTTAATTTAATTAAAATGGCTATAGTCCCCTAATTATTAAAAAGCAATTAAATTGTTTAAATAATTAATTCCTATATTTCTAAATTAATTAAATAAGTTTATTTCATTTATTAATATTCCCTCAAACCCCAACCTGACCCATCTCAACCACTTCTACCCTGGGTTCTAACCCTTCTCAACCCATTCACCCATGCTAATATAATTCTAATTCTAAATTTTTCTCTAACCCACCTCCTAATTTTGTCACATTCCATTAAGGAATACTTAACAACTCAACCCACTTGAGAAAGTTCACTTTCTCAAGCTGGACTTTCTTAAAGTCCATTTTCTCAAGCCATCCTCCCTTACCTCTTTAAGGCTTTCATTAATGCCTTATTAATGAAGATGCCTTAAGCCTATGTCTCTCCCATGCCTTATTA
>MU225666.1:247314-261131 GCA_018584345.1 Thuja plicata
AGATTACCTTCAACTTATGAACCATGATCCTTTAACTATTTAAAGCGTCTAGGGTTAAGGGATGTTGACTCTAGTCATGATTCCCCTTAGACCCTCTTGTTTGTAAATTTAATATATAATATTCCTTTAAAAAAAAAAAAAAAAATTTGTTGCATTTTTGGGCGTAAAATTTTGGGCACTATAGCTCATCCTTAATAGAAATTCATTTATGCAAGCTTTTGGCTTGTATAGTACTATGTCTACCAGGATTGACATTACTAACCAAGAACAGATGTATAGTTTGAAGCCTGCTATTGCTAGGGGACAGTTGCAGAAACATATGCTTAAGCAGTTGAGAAAATATCTTGATCCTATGTCTGGGACAAGCCCTTATTACTTCAAGGACTTTCATTTCTACATTAAGTACATTGCCTATGCCCTATGTAGAGTGCTAGGGATAGATGGGGAAGTGAACAAGATCAATGCTGGGATATTGATGATGGTTCTAGACTTACAGGAGGTGCACTCTAGCACTAGCTATGACTATATTCAACATATTATTGACAAGATGCACGAGGGATTTATAGCAACTCAGAAGAAGATGGAGGACCCTAAGGAGAAAGAACCCAAGTTCTTACACTATTCCATCCTCATGCATCTCCTATTGCATTTTAATTTTTTGATCATGTATGTAAGTAATTTGACCCCTCAGAGGTTTTATCAAGATGGACCTAATCCTATCCATTTCTGGGTAAAAATTTGGAATTATACATCTAGGGATTGTGATTACTGTGCATTTTAGAATTGGATTGTCTATCCAATAGTATAGATCCTAGGCATCAGCAGGACAAGGATCCCAATTAAGGTTATGCAACTGCTAAGGCCTAGTGAATACTTGGATAAATGGGAGGGAGACCATAATTGGGAAGATTTCTTCTTAGAAGAGAACTATACCATAATAAGGGTATATGGATGTATAGATCCACCTCATATCTTGCCTTATCATGTGCCAACAAAAGTAGTTGCCATGGAATTTATATGGCAATTATTATTAATAGATAATAAGCACTTTGCACCACATAGGAAGGGGACCTTAACCCCTAGACAGTTCAAAATTTCAAATTTTACTATTGGCAAAGGTGCCATTGATTCAGTCAGCCAGTGGTTGGAAAGTTGCAGAATGGGGGCAGCTTCATATAGATACATTGATCTTGAAGGCTTCATGGCAAGAGTCAGAAAATTATATACTCCCACAATCCCCAATACAAATGTCCATTGTGAATGTATTAAAGAGGATGCAACAAGAAATATTCTTGATGAAGATGAGATCAAGACAAGGATAACAAGGATTTAGGAGTTGCTAAACCTTGAAAGACAAATCAAAAGAAATGGGTTAGCTTTTGGAGGTTTTTACCCTAATCTGCCATATTTTGATA
Source organism: Thuja plicata (assembly GCA_018584345.1). NCBI lineage: Eukaryota > Viridiplantae > Streptophyta > Pinopsida > Cupressales > Cupressaceae > Thuja > Thuja plicata. The sequence goes on from MU225666.1 coordinate 248,730, forward strand.
GAATAAAAGCCATGATTGATAATTATTATGTGCTTAGTGAAAAACTTGAGACTATTCTTGATAAGAAAGGTGCCCAGGGGCCAGATCATTCAGAATCTAAATATGATAGTAGTAGTGATAGTGATTATGTCCGTCCTAATAGATATGTTCAACCTTAGCAAGATGTTGCTGAGATACCAAAATTGCAAGGGGCTGATGGCCATATTGTTGACTTAACAGTGGCCACACAAACTGATGATATAGAAGACCCTTTGGCCAAAAGGTAGAAAATGGAAGTAGGCCAACCTTCAATTGAAAGGCAAGAAAAGAAAAAGGATAAAGCAAGTGCCCTAGTGCCTGGAAATAGGTTATATGACCATAACCTGAGAAAATTGATTAGGAAAGGTAAGAAAAAATATCTTGACATGGAGGAGAAGGTGGAATTTCCTCTTAAGGCTTGTGTTGATGAAAGGCTGATACATCAATAGCAGTTTTTGAATGATGATAACTTTGTCAAGACTGAGGAGTTTAAAGACTTCCTAAGGTGGTACAAGAAAGAGAAAATTAGAGCTCAATTGACTATTGATGGGGAGGAGACAATAATAAATAAGGCCCTAGTGGCCCTACAATCATATGACCTAGACACTAAGGACATCTCGCCTGATGAGGCTAGAGAAATTATATTGAGTAGTGGCATGTTATTAGCTGAGGGTTTGGACTTGGCATCTACTTTCATAATTGATCAAATAAGAAAGAAGCCTGATCTAAAGATGGCCAGTGAGGTACAAATGGGAGATGTGATCAAAGGATTTGGGTATAGCCTAAAGTCTCAAGCTTTTGCAATGTGGAGCCTTTACCCAAAGGATCAAAAACCTCAGCTGGTAAACATTCAAGAAAACATGGTAGGCAACCAAATGGTATGGTCAGTGCAGAATACAGGGGATTTAGAAATATCCCAAATCATGACACATTGGACACACTTAAATGAAGACAAAACTAAACAACTATCTGATAAGTGTAGCACATTGATAGAAGAAGAAAGTGCATTGGCCAAAGACCAAGAATTGTGCCACATCAAAATACACCATCAAGGATAGGTGATTGAAAGATTATTGAAGGAATTAGAAGAGAAGCCTGAGATGCTATATGTGTCTGCTCTACAACCTTTGTGAATTGAAGATAAGGCAAAATCAGAAGAAGTGATTGAAAAGGATGATATAGGAGAAAAGAAGTGATGCAGGAGCATCCCAAGGTAGTTGTCTATCTTGCATGTTTGGGAGATTTGATGGAGTTGTGTGGAATTATTTTCATGTGTGAGGGATTTGGTAGAGTTTTGTGGACCTACTTGGGTCTTGGGTAATTGGTTTTGATGTATTTAATGGAGCTTGGCATGGTCTGGGAGGAGCTCGGCCTTGCTTAGGAATTTTGTTCCTATTATAAGCCATATAAGTAATTGTCCACAAAGAGTTAGAGGATGAAAATTTCAGGGATTGAAGAGGGCCTAGATTTCTACCTACGGTTCAAAGAAAGAATCCTAATTCATCCAGAGCTAGGAGATACCATGATTTTACTAAGACATCTATTTTGGGCATTTAATTGTTATTGTTGGCTGACTTGTGGCATTTAATTTGGGTATTTGTATTTAATTTATGTTTAGGGCCGACCTATGGCTTAGATTGGTATAAGTAGGGGTTGTGGGGGAAGTCTTTAGTCATTCATTCATCCATCCTGGAGAAGAGAAAGAGATAGAGGAGCGAGTTTTGAGAAGAGCTAGTGGTTGCGGCTTGGGGGACAAGGGGATTGCTTGGTGGACTTGCGAGCACAAGTTTAGATCTTCCTTGGGGGCTCCTACCAGTGTGTGGATCTGGACTAGCTAGGATTATTCATCAATCCTAGAGAAGAGGAAGAGGTAGAGGAGTGAGTTTTGAGAGGAGCCAGTGGCTGTGGTTTGGGAAACAAGGAGATTGCTTGGTGGGCTTTGAGCACAATTTTAGATCTTCCTTGGGTGTTCCTACCAGTGTGTGGATCTGGGCTAGCTAGGATTTCATTTAGATCTCGTGAGATCTTACGGAGTTTCTATTGTAATTGCATTGTATTTGGCCATAACCTAGAAGGCCTTATAGCCGGGCATGTTGGATGAAAATTTAATGATTCTATTATGAGTATTTGCATTGTGTGGATATAAATCTCTTTGTTGTTATTTATATTCCATTGTGCGGTTATTGGTTGGGGGCTAGGACATCTCCATCGGGGATTCTCCTGCCTTACCCTTCATCGAGAAGAATGAAATTGCCTTGAGTGCATTAAGGGGCATTTTACAACATAGGATTGATGTCTTGAAGGAGAAGACTGATGTTGTCCTTAATGCTTATAATAAATTGTCAGATTTGCATACAGAGGTAATGGGGTATCTTGTTATTTTGAACCCCTATTTTACCAAATGGTCTACCAAGGTGCAGTTGTTTGAAAAGCTTGCATCTTTGCAAACCCTAAGAATAGATTTACCTAAGATAGTAACAGAGGTGGAAGATGAGATCAAAAAGGTTAATGTTGCTCTCTCATTCTTCAAGGGAAAATTTAATCAAATAGAGGTTAAATTAAGTCTCTTTTCTACAGATTTTAATATATTTATTCATTTCCTAAGAGATGAAGATGATCAGGTAAAGGCCTTAGATGCCTGGAGGAATGAATTTGACAGCAAAATACCTAATAATTAGGCATTTATAGTAGGATCAGATTTGGATGTTGTAGGATTCAATAAGATATTAAATGAAGCCTTTAAGGAAGAAACTGACATTAATAAGTTTTTAATGGATGTTAAGGGCATTACTGATGTTAGATGGGAGAAAAAAAAGGCACAAGTACAGGGTACTCAAGACTTCAAGTGGCCAACAGATGATGAAGTGACAGCATGGGAGCTAATGACTAGGCCAAAGAAGAAGAAGATTGTAATTGAAGAGGAAATTCTAGATGAGGAGTAGAAGGGAACACTTGGCGCCTGACCAATGAGCACAGGGAGGTTAGCTATAAATAGAGATGAGTGTAGCTTACCCGATAATGGTAGTCACTCAATCTTAATGTAACCATCAGAAGCTATCCTGAACATTATCAGACAAAGGCATCAGATTCTAGAAGAGACAAAGAATATCAGATCTACATCCTCTATTTTTCTCCTCCCACTGCTTTTAAATTCTCTTTATTTATCTTTTTCTATTCTTTTAGGGTTAGGTTCCTTAAACCATCTGAAGCTTGTTGCTTCCTAAAATAAAGGATTCTAAGATGGTTAAGGACCTATATATAGGACCAAGGTTGTAATTGTAAGGGAGATGAAATATAATTGAAGACAAACCTTTTGATTTCTATTTGTGTTTTGAGCTTTTAAGCCTTTATATGTACTTGAAGCAGAATATATGAATAAAAATATAGTGAAATTTTATTTTACATTGCTGTTGTCTCTTTTGATAATTGTATGCACTCTTTTATGTTTAATTTGTAAGGCATATTAAACATATTGGCTATAAGGTATCCATTTAATTATTTGCAAGCTTCTTCTAAGGGGAGAATTAAACTTTGTGAGTAGTTTCAGAGAGTACTACAACAACTGAGGATTTGATACAATATTTTAGAAGTGATAGGATAGGTTTGCAAGGAATTTTAGCTAAGTTTTATGTAGGTTTTAAGGCATCCTACAGTATTCCTGTTCATGGTTTTCTGTGGATTTACATCTTTTAACTCTATTGCCCAAAGATAGGCACTGGTCTAAAGTTTGTCATGTGATTCATCATCATCCAAGAATTAAAAAATATTTAAATCAAACATTTTAAGAGTATTTTGGTAAAATCAATTGTGTACTTGAAGGTCATAATTGAAGCTTGTTTATTTCTTAAAGAGTAAATCAAATAGGTTATTCCTCCTAAATTCACAAGAATTTCAAAAGGAAATAAGAATGTATTTCTTAATCATGTTGCTCTCTGTTATCATCAAGATATTGATTTGGATTGTCAAGATTATCCTTAGAATAATCATAGTCATCTGTATCGTCATATACATGTCCATCTAAAATAGAGCATTCAGCACATAAAGTTCAATCCATTCTAAATATATTGTTAAGACAATAATCATTCATAGGTAAAACTTGCCTGAGTCAGTGGATCTCAAAAAATAAGGTGGTAATAGGTATCCCTAGTGTTATCAAGAACCTCATCAATTAGTTTTTTTCTCTTTCTTGAGTCATAGTGTCAAAAGGCATTAGGGGGTCATAGAGTTGTTTAAAATTTCAAGTATCTTTTAGAGGCCTAGCAAGAAAAAACACTAACATGTTCCAGAATTCTTGCTAATAGATTTAAACAAAAACTCTAGACATATCTCAAAGAGATCTTCTTGCCAACTGGAAAAATCAACTTTAAATCAGTTACTTATCTTTGGTTTTATCTAGATGATTAATAAAATGATAAGTATTCATTAAATCTATCTTTAGCTTCTTGATAGCTAAGCATTTTATCATTTTCTAAACTCTCTATTATGTCGGTCAACACTTCAATTAGTCATCGGTGACAACTGACTATTCTACCAGTGTGACTTCAGTTGTCATTAGGATCTTCATCCTTTGTTTTCTTCATCGGGCAACAATGAAATTCTTTTCATCAGGTTACTTTGTGTTTTTCTCATCAAACAACAGTGTAACTTTTCTCATTGGTAATGTTGTGCATTCATTCTTTGGGAAACACTATGACTTAGCTCTTTTACTCTGACTGTTGGTGTGCACTACGTCAATGTATGCAGTCACTTAGTGAATACTTTACTTGTATGCATTAGTGATAACATAATCTTGATTCATTGGTTCTTTGAAGTCTTTTAGCATTATTTCTATGACCATACAGATTATATCAAGTTGACATCAATGAAAATACAATATATTAACTAATAAAATGTCTTGCATGATCATCAACTCAATATCTTCAAACATTCAATCAGTTACATGTCATCAATCTCTCCCTTTGGCATTGATGGAAACATACTACATTATCATACTATACTATTGCTAATACAATATGAAATATACATTTTCATCAATCTTTCCTAATGCAACTATTACAAATGTTTAGTTTTTGGTAAGCTCAAGTAGCTTTGATTTGATTTTTGTAGCTTTATTTTTGTCTTCAATCCCTTCATTGGATGGATGTAGAATCTTTTTTCCTCTAATGTGATGTGTTCTCCTTCTGTGTCAAACTCTCTCCCTCTGACTATTCTCCTTTTTCTTGTGATGTCTTTTGTCAATAATTCTCTTCCTTTGTGTGTACTCTCCCTTTCTTGTAACATTCTTCTCTCCCAATGGATATTGTGATGAATATGATCTTTCCCTAAGTTGATACTAGATATAATATTTGTATGTATGATAATGAGATATCTCTCTCCCTTTGACAGTAATTCCAAACATCTTTTTCTAACAAATATTTGACAATGAATTAGATTCTTTATATCCATAATATATTCCTTGAATTTCCTATTTCATCAGTAACAACTCTAGTGCTTGGTGTAGATATATACCTTTCTGTGTATAGATTTATCTTGAAGTCCTTCTATCTGCTTGCATCAACATGAATGATATTCTGATAATATGTAGATTTATGCAGCCTTCTAATAAGCTTACTAATTAGTAGACAAGGGTCTGACCCCTAGTCTTTTTCTTAAGTATTCAAATGCATCCTTGGGCAGTGGCTTGGTGAATATATCAGCCAATTGTTCCTTTGATTTCACATACTCAAGTATCACCTCATTTTCCTAATCTTGTTCTCTCAAATAAATATACTTGATGGAAATATTATTTGTTTTGGCATGCATGATTGGATTCTTGGAAATTTTTATTGCACTTGTATTATCACAATAGATAATTACTAGTTCTAAAATTTTCATATTCATACCTTTCAGTAACTATTTGATCCATGCAATATTTGATCAGTTTGCAGCAATAGCAACATAATCTTCCTCTATTTTAGATTGTGAGATGGATCCTTATTTCTTGCTGATCCATGTGACAAGTTTTTCACCCATGAAGAATGCTCCTCTAGTTGTGCTCTTCCAGTCATCAAGATTTCTAGCCCAATCAGCGTCGGTAAAGACCTTAAGTTCAAATTTTCCTTCTCTTTTATACCATAATCCATATTCCTTGGTATTCTTTAGATATCTTAGGATTATTTTCATAGTAGTCATATGTGATTCCCTAGGATTAGCAAAAAATCTAGCAACTATTCCTACTACATGTGCAATATCTGGTCTAGTATGTACAACATACATGAGTTTTCCAATCATTGATTTGTATAAAGTTTGATTTACCTCTGATGACTTGTCCTCTTGTTAGACATTTTTCTTGCAACACTTACCTAATGATGACAGTATAACTTATATACTTAAATGCAACCTCTTTTAGGCAAGAGAAAGGCTAATTGCTAAGGATTGGATAATATTCTTCTTCGTTTTTGAGCTCCACAGACTCAGGTAGGTATTACCTATTAAATATTAGTGATACTTCAGCCTATGTATTGGGTGGATTAATTCATTCACTGGTTATGCACCTAAAACCTCACTGTAGCAACTTATAGAATACATTAGAGATTGCAATAATTGATCTGAAATAGAGTATTATAAGCCAGGCTATGGTTTTGATAACATGAACCAATGAGACAAGGATTTGCATCCTTCTTCCTTTTGTTTTTAGGAGGGATAACCTAATGATTCACTCTCCAAGGAATCACTAAAATGGACATTTTCCTACTAACATGAGTCCTTAATGAGTTAAGCTTATTTGTTTTAGTAATAGAAGTGTTTTAATTGAAATAATTTTGAATAGTTTTGAAAACTTGGATGATGATAGATTATCAGACTAAGACCTAGATTAGTGCCTATCCTTTGGGTTACAGAGTCAATAAGCCCAAGTCTCACATAAACAAAATACTATAAGCTACCTTACAACTTATATGCAATTTAGATAAACTGCCTTACAAATTATCTAGTTACCTCTAAAATATTGTATCAAATCTTTAAATATTGATGTGCTCCCTGAAACTACCCACAAAGCTTAGTTCTTTACATGAAAGAAACTTGTAAGTAATTAAATAGTTACCTTATAACCAAAATACTTCAGACTACCTTACAACCTTAAGCATAAAAAAACATATACAAGAAATAAAGAGACAACAATATAGAAGAGTAAAATTGCACCGTATTTTATAGATATGATCCTTCTTTCATACATGAAAAAGCTTTGAAGCTTGAAAACATAGACACAAATTTAGAAAGTCTGATTTTACAATATATTTTATCTTTCTTACAAAATACAACTTTTTCCTATTTATAGGGTCCTAACCATCTTGGAATTCTTTTTTTTTAGAATACAAGCTTCGGATGGTCTCAAAAAACCTAACCATAAAACTACAGAAAAGACAAAAAGAGAGAGAGAAGAAGTGGTGGAACGACCAGTCAAGAGATGAAATTAGATATTCTTTGTTCTTCACCCAATCTAGCGACTTCATTTTGATAGTATACATAGTAGCTGGTAGTATTTTGTCATGCCCAAAAGTTGGGCAAAAACACACAAATAAATTTTTTTCAATAACGCATTAAAACGGGATACAAAAACAACACAAGGGTAACATGTGCACGCAAAACGGTGCAAGGGTAAACGATAACCAGAATAGGTCACAAGGAGAGGAATAGCTTTCACCGCTATCCTAAGGGATGTCTAAATTTCTCAACTAGAACTACACGCAAACTGAGGTAGCTGACCGAAAGTCAACTAGAGTTAACCAAAAGTCAACTATACTCTGACAAGAGGGAATGGTACAACTAGGATTTGCTTAGATCCAAAGGAAGAGTTGTACATGCAAATCAAGACAGTTTGACTAAAAAGTCAACTAGGGTTGACCAAAAGTCAAACATCCCTTGAAAAATGTGAAGGAGGGTCACTAAGGCCTACTACACACAAAGGAAGTCAAAGGTGCGCAAAATGAGACAATTGACCAAAAGTCAACTAAGTTTGACCAAAAAGTCAACTATCTCCAAAAGGCTCAAAACTGAAACCCTAGTGTCCAGAGGCCGTAAGAAGTACTGGGTTCCAATATCGAGTCCAACAGACAAAGTTTGACCACGGTTGACCGAAAGTCAACCATGCGTGAAAATGGTCAAAGGTGACAAAAAAGGCTAGAATAACTAACAAGAATTACTAGATTAAAAATTAAACAAATTAAGTTTAGTACCTATCCTTTTAAGCATTATAACTTCAATATAAACGATTAAATTTAAATCTCCTATAAAAATATTTAAACAATTATCTTAAGTTGCAATAACATCTATTCTAATCTTTATCTTGAATAAATTGATCTTAATTTAAAAAATCTATAAACTAAATTAAATTCTAATTAAAAACACCTAACTTAATTTATTATATAATTTAATTTACACATGACTACACAAAAACAAATATATTAATATCTAATCTAATTTAAAAAAAATCCTACCAAGTAAATTTCTATAAAGAAAATTCTAAACACAAAATAAAAAAAATAAAAAATTAGGAAAAAAATATGAACACATCTTATTAGAAACAAAATCTAATCTCATTTTAAAAAAAAAAAAACAGATCTTCATACCCAAATGAATCTTAATACACATAAACTGAATAAAATAAGTCCACAATCAAATGAACTAACTAAAGATTTAAATATCATTTCAAAGGATAAAAAAATCTATTTAAAAACTATACTAAGAAAACCCTAACTACCCATCACTATGGGAGAGAAGAATAAAATGCAGGGGCGGTGAGATTGAAAAGCCGATGGCGGAGGGTGGGTGGAAGGGGCGGTGGTGGACGCTTGGCGGCGGTACCACCAGCTGCGCGGGAGCCAGGGTTGAAGGGTGGGCGGAGTAAAGGGTGTAGCCGGCGTCGAAGGGAGGTGGAGGAAAGGGGGGGGGCGGCGTGGGTGGCGGCGCCTCCCCACTGTGCCTTGCATAGTGGGTGGCCTGCATCCCACGCGGCCCCCAACCAAAGTAAAAGGCTGCGGCCGGGGGGGGCTTCGGCCCTCCCATCAATATCGAATTTTTTTAAAAAAAAAAAAAAAAAACATAGCATATAAAACACAGCGCCCTGCGCTTCTTTTCTTTTTTTTAAATTTAATTTATTAGACATTTAAACAAACATTATAATAGGATTGGTTTATACAAAAAAAATACTAACAAATATTAAAATATTATTTATAAAATGACTGGTGCAAAAAGGGACTGTATCTCCCAAAACAGGTGGTACATCCCATATTTTTTTAAAAAATTTAAATCCACCATTAGTTTCTATATTTTTTTCTCTACAATATGGTGGAAGAAAATTATAAATCCAACTCTTTCTTTTTTTTTTTTGACATATTTTTTTTGAATTTCACTAATGTCTTTCTAACAATTAAAACAATCAAAATATGAATCAAATTTTAAACTACTACCAAGTTTTATTTCCTTTATTTTTTTGAGAGGTAAGGACATAATTTTAAGAAAACAATGTTTGGAGAGCATTCGTGATCCTAAATTACTCGATGAAAAGGGAGTAAAAATAAAATTTATTTAATAATAACAACTATTTGGCATTGAGATTTTCTTTTTCCTCTATAAGCATTAAAAGTGACATACATAGTGTATTTTCTTTCAGTAATCACTTGTCTCAATCCAAAACAATAAGATTACACTGCCCAATGAAATTTCATTTTTCTACAACAAGGACATTAAAATTTCTACCAAGAGATAAAGATTTCAATTTACTAAGGACCTTCATAACAACATAGAATAAAACAAACATCGTTAACAATAAGGGTTACAGGCCATAATATTACAATGGTACTCATCTTTCACATACAGGTGAAATACATCTACAGTGTTACACATCTTTTTCAATAAGGGTACTATTCAAACCTCGAAACTCCACCAGGTCCTGAAAAAAAGAATGAGATTGACCATGGAGGCTCACCTCCCAACCTAGGCCTGTACAAGGCCACCCCTGAGCTTGGGGATCCAATCTGGAATGGGTCACAAACAAATACATCCAAAAAATAGGAAGGAAGAGAGACTCAAGGAAACAAGAAAACCTTCCCAGCATAGGATTGAACAAGAGAAAGTATCTCCAAGAGATATTCCAGAAACAGGGGTAGCGGTAGACCTCACTGAAGGAGAAAGCCAAGATCACAAATAATATATGCAAGCCTCACATGGACTTGCTAAAGATCATCTTTACAAGATGCTATCCTGAATAACCTCCTTATACCTCCTAAATGGCCTCAGGCCCATCTTGGCTTCATGGGTATCATTTTACCCCAAGTTTATCCCTCCACACAAGAGAGACTCTACACTTAACAAGAATCATTTCCACTATCCCTCCAAGGCTACTCTGCCCTCCCAAGGGTGAGTGTACCTTGAAGACCCATTCGAAAATCAAACACATAGTAAACACATTGAGAAATAAAAATAAAATTTTCCAACAAAATAAAAGCTTCAAGAAAACTATAAAACTCCATTAATGGAGTCCTTGAGCTCAAGAACACATACATAAAAAATAACTTAAAAAGAATTCCAACCTTGATCCAAGCTATGGTGCAAAGAGGACTGGTGTTGAGCTATCCTTCCTAAGCTTGCTTCTCCAAAGGCTCCTTCAAACTAGATTCTGTCTCTAAGGGTAGAGAGTGGGTGAACGCTCAACTCATCCTAAAATCTTTTCTAAATAGGAAAACCTCCAACATGAGCAAGGTTTAACCCAAGGGTAAAGTAACTCTAACCAATCCTTAACCAAACCACTTCCTAACCTTCCAAGGTTAAAGTCAAATGAAACATGGGTAGAAGAGAGAGTGAGGTTAACCAAAGTCACACTCCTCTTCCAAATTCGCTCAAAGATGAAAATGACACTTAAAAAGAGTAATAAATGAGTTTAGAGGCTCATTAATGATATAAAATGACCCCTAACCCATAGGGTACCAAGTTGGGTGACTAAAACTGACCCCGGTTACCCTCTAGGAGTCCAAAAGACCATCTAAAACTTACCCTGAAGTTAACCTACGAAATTCTAAGTCAAAGAAATTTTAGAAACTTCTAACCCCGGGGTAAGCTTGGGTACTACTCCTAGATAACCTTAGTTAACCCTTGACTTACCTTGGTTTCCCTTTACTAGCCATGTCCATAATTAAATTACAACATTTGCCAAATTTTGCACATAAAATTAAAACATTAGACATGACTTAATAACATGAACATTTACTAATTTAATAACATACATGCAAACCATGTTTATGAAATAAACACATAACAATGAGGTCCATGTCTCTTTATATAGATAGGACCTTGGTAAGCACAGGTATATACATAGGTTCCAGTACTGGGTCCTTGATTTAGATCCATGGTCAACACTTCCTGCACACTCAATGCACACATCAGTAGATCCAACACAACATGATATGAAACATAACATAACGTCAATAATATATGTAAGCACATAAACCACATTGCACTTAGAACTGAAATATCCTAGCATCGGTTTCCTAAACCATTTCCATCATATTACATTTATACATTTAAATCCATATAAAACATCAACATAAGCTGCAACTAAATCAGAATATAAACGTCTCAAAAGTACCCTGATTACAAAATCAGGTGCTGAATATATAACACAGGATTCCACCGATCCTCAAAAGTACCAAAAAGTCTCGCTGATAATCAAAGTATGTCAAAGCATAAACTACTAAAATCATGAAACAAAATACTAAACTATAACAGTCTAGTGTAGGTCTCACATCCACCCCCTCTAGGCATGAACTTCCTCTTGGAGTTCATCGAAGAGGTGAGGGTACTGTGATCTCATCTGTGCTGTGTCCTCCCAAGAGGTTGTAACTTCATCATAGCAATCCCACTGAACCCTAACTTGGTCTAGCTCTCTGCCTCAAAGGCCCAAAGTCTGCCGAGCCAAGATACAAATTGGCTCCAATGCCAGCTGTCTATCTGACTCCACCTGCAAAGCATCCCAATCTATCACATGAGACTCATCATATATATACTTCCTTAGAACTGAAACATGAAACACATCATGGATGCATGACAGGCTAGGTGGCAATGCTAAATGGTAAGAAACTGGTCCTATCCTCTCAAGGATCTCAAAAGGTCCAACAAAACGGGGTGCTAGCTTAGAGCCCTTTCCAAAATGGATTAGACTCTTATGCGGTCGCACTCTCAAGAAGACCCTGTCTCCAACTAGATAGGTTCTATCAATCCTCTTCGCATCTGCATACTTCTTCTGCCTATCTTGAGCTTCCTCAAGTCACTGCCTAATCAAGGTCACCTGCTGCTCCATATCCCTGACTAGCTCAGGACCAATGGAAACTCTATCCTCAATCCTATCCCAAC